>JAVJIF010034543.1:0-124171 GCA_038442645.1 Agave tequilana
CTTCGCTTCAAATTGGTTTTGGAACGATGTTCCTTTCCCGAGGCTAACTGCTTTTTGTTTAGTTACAAGAGGGATCATTCCCTTTCCCGAGGTTGAAATAACCTCTCTTGCATTAATGAGGGAGATCATTCCTTCTGCGCGCATTTCTGAGAGAGACTATTCCCTTTTCAAGGCTCAGTACTTGAATGCCTTAAATTCGCTCGCGTTTTCAAGTTTGAAGTAGCGGCGGTGTGGTCAGGCCACGAGGCCTATAAATAGGACACTTGAAGTCTTTTCAGAAAAGCATACTTTTCTCTTCCTGCAAGATCTGTTCATGACATCTCCTCGTTGCCAGGAAAGGAGATTCAGATCTCTGAAATAGTGGGGACGCCCACTTTGGCCACTAACCGGCCAAGAACTGGTGAGCCTTGTTCATCCAGAGACTTTTACCAATAGAATGGTGACTTTAGGGAGCTTACCTCCCTAATCTTAGCTTACCAGCTACTTCAGGGCTTGATTTCCCTTATTCTTCATTTTGTATCTGACCAATTTGTAGAGAAGGGCTTCAGCCCTATTTTCAGCTTTTCGGCGAAACTATCATTCTCGCTTGATTAGAAATAGACTTTTCGATGCAGGGTTCCTGTCTTGATCTGTTGAATCTATCTGTTAAATCCACCATATAAGCAAGAATTAGGACTTAGTCTCTTGAGATTTGAGCCAGTCTTGCCATATAGGTGGGGCTAAGACTGTGTCGCTATGGACCAGTCTGTCTTATCCTTATAGGCGAGGCTAGGACTTGGCTTATGCTGAGCTAGCCCATCCTCACTGTGCAAGCGAGGCTATCCTCTGCTTAATTGAAGCACCACTGGATCGGATATAAACTGTTTCTCCTAAAGAATTTGACTTAGCATTTCACCTTTGCATCTTTCTCTTTAATTATTACTAACCTATTTTCAGTTTGCCTTGCAGTGAACTGTGCCTGCCAGTCTTTTGTCTTGATGAAAGAGACCAGGAACTTACCTCTTGATCTTCCAGTTGAAACTTTAATCCTAAGCAGGAGGAACATACTAGAGCAGTTGATGCGTGCTCCAAGAATAGGTTGGTAGTTGCTTAACTGAGATGATCCGCTTTGAGAAGGGGCTGGTAATCGCTTATCCTAGATGATCCACTTCGAGAAGGCAGACGTCACCTGTAAGGTCTCGGATCCTTCCTTTACCAATTTTAATCAAAGAAGATTCGGCTTTCTGGTGGCAACCAGTCCTTTGCCAATTTCATCAAAGAAGATCCAGTTTCTTGATGGCAAAATTTGCCATTAGGCGAAGGATTACGGCCTTGTACAGGGGGAGGCCTTTCGTGTCCAGTTGGTTTGGCTTATCACCTTTGAAGTAGATAGGACAACTTGTATGCCTTTGGAGCAATGATTCAGTTGTACGAAAGGCCACCTTGATGTAGTGTCAATATATCTTCCCTTTTGAATCAAATAAAATGTTTATTTTCTGCTGTTATCTACTTTGTTTTCCTCCTTTTTGATCCGAGAACACCTGGAGTGGACTAGCTTCGGTAAGTCTTTTCCTTAGGAGGAAATGAAAATTCTTAGCCGAGCTAAGCATCTAGCGAGGCTGAAGAAAATTTCGAGCCAAGTCAGGAGTAAATTTCTGGCGAAGCTAGCACAGAATTACCGCGAAGGTAGAGATGTGCTTTTAGCGGAGCTAAGACACGTTTCTCAGTGAAGTTATTCAAGCGTCGCACGAAGTCAACACTGAACTCACGGCGAAGTTAGCCCTTAGTGGGGCTGAAGTAAAGCTTCTAGAGAAGAGAAGGCGCTTTAGGCGCCGTTTCAAATTAATTTGAAACGATTGTCTGCGCTCCTTTTGAGGAGGGGACATTTTAGGCAGTCATCCGCCTATAAAAACCCGATTAGGCTGAAAGAGAAGGCACCACTTCTCTTTGAATTTTCAGAGAACTGCAAATCTCTTCTTCTTCTTCTTCTTTGTTTGGAAATTCGAGCACTTCTTCAGTTCTCCAATGGCTCCCAAAAGATGAGCAGGAAAAGAGGTAGCAACCTTTACGACGGAGGGGCCTTCTCCTCCTCCGGTCATCGAACGACCTATCGCGGGTAGGGATCTTTCCCTTTTGTTCAGAGATTTTCATCTCTCTTTAAAGCCAATTCCTGGCTATCTTCCGATAAATCCTGGGCGGTTAATCATGATCTCGTGATCCTAGGGAGTTCAATTCCCTGAATTTTCCTTGATTTCTTGATTGGGAATTTAAGAACCGAAGGGGTTCTTCTCCAAGCTTCTATGCGAAGCTAACCCTTAGGCGGTTCACAACCTGTCGAATGATAGGATGCGAAGCTAACTTTTGGAGCGCAGCTGAAAAAGACCTTAATAATTTTTTGGCAACAGGACCCTTCTGACGAAGTTAGCCCTTGGGGCTTTGTCGCGTTTAGTTGTCCGAAGTCAAGCTTCCAAAGCGAAGCTAATACTTAGATACTTTTCTGCATCCTGCCTTCATGTGGAGTGCGGAGTTAAGTTGTTGCTGCGAAGTTGAGCTTCAGGGCGAAGCTATTGTTAGGCCAGCTTCGCTAGGAGAGCGAAGCTATGCCTTAACAAAAAATTATTTTTTGTTTGGCTTTCCTTTAGCCGATGAACTAATTATAGTTTTCCCTTATTATTTTACAGTGCACTATACTCCTGGTCCTCTGAACAGTCTCTTTGGAACAGCCAGGGGGCTGGATGACAATGTTAGCCTGCAGTTCCAAGGGCAGGCTTCACTATTCAGTGAGCGGAGCGCTTGTGATCAGGATGCACTTATTCATGCTGGGGATCAGTGCACCATGAGGAGCATCTTAACTACTGCCCCCCTTGAAGATTCCGACCGAAAAATCTATCGAAAGTCCGGCTTCATGTTTGGAGATGCAGTGCCAGAAAATGATCACCAGCTGCTAGCCGGAGAGGGGCAGTGGATTTTCAGACTAGATGGAGAGAAGTATTATCTTCCGTCTAGCAAGAGCCACTTTCCCTTGTCCTTCTTTCAATGTGTGACAAGGGCTCATAAGATGTAGTGGCAAGTGACGCGGACTACCGATTCCGTTCACGTGGGGAGTTGATAGCTCCGTCTCCTGGTTATACAAGGGCGGGTCCTCCTCGCTGCATATTGGGTCTCCACTCTAGGAACGTACTTCCGGACATCCTAGTGGGAGAAAATCCCGCGGGGCTCAGGCTTTTGGAAATCAGTTCTTTAAGGTTCATGGTAATTATCCAGCCACTAATTTCAGGACCCCTGGGTGGATTCATCCTCCCAAGGCATGGTGGAGGGACTTGACTTTATGTGTCCTTACCCATTTTGAAGAAGATTTGGAGAGGCTGGGACTTTACGAGACCGTCAGGGCGACCTGTTACGACATTCAGATGAGTGCAGCGAACTTTTACGCCATCTTTGAGTTGTATTGCCCGGCTATAGGGACCTTCTTCACTCCTGTTAGCGAATTGGGCATGGCTTTGCACCGATGTGGGAAGTCTCTGCTCTGCCTTTTGGGTCTCTCCCATATGAAGAATATTTTCCGTGTGAGGCGGAATTGACACTTCTGGAGAAGCAGGAGGCCGCCTTGTTTGAGACTTACCAGGAGTTGATGTGCCACCTTTACATTTGCTCAAGCATGCATGGGAGCCATAAGGGAGCTTCATGCAGTTTGAAAAGCTGAGAAAATTATTTGTTCCCTGACCTGGAAGGTACTCCCGAATCCGCTCATTGTGGAGTGCAGATGAAGATATCTTTCGGATGCAAGAGCACTCTCAAGGGGGATTTGATTCTGGAAGAAGATGACGGACCCTATGAGAAAGGTGATATTCTTCAGAGTTTCCACCACCAGGCTCGTCGACCAACGTCCCGGAAGGCACTTCTGGCTGGCTTTTAACGGTTTGTTTAAGAGATGTGTGGTGCCATCTCCGTCTGGCGACGTCATTCATCCAACTGTCTTATTACCGGCTGTTCGCCTTATTCATGGTCGTTCTCTTGGACTTCTTCCAGCAATGGTATGCTGTATTCAAAAACGTCTTCGTGCATTGACGGAGACTTTCTGTAGGCCACCACTGACGAAGCGGGAAAAGGGGACTATCTTGCCTCACGACGGACCAAACCCCAGAATTGGTTTACCATATACTTATTTGATGGCATGGTTCGCCCTTCACTGCCCCTCTATCATCCAAGCCGGTGAGGAGCCCCCAGAAGGTGTTCGAATGGTGCCTCTCTGTCGATTTGAGGGGTGTTCGTGGTCACGGACTTATGTGGCTGCGGTTCGCAAACTGCTGTGCCATCATGACATCTACAGCCTTTTTGGTGCTTTCCCTACGTTCGCGATGCACGCTATGGTGAAGAATTCAAGGACGTAGGGGAAAGGCAGACGTCGTTGAGTTGGGGAGTCTTCGAATGGCTGGTTAGCATCGGCCATCCCACTTGTTATATAGAAGCGGGGACACCTGTTACCTGGAGCCCTATGTTCTGAGTCAGTTTGCTCATCAGTTTGGATATGACCAATTGTATGTAGGAAATCCGAATAGCAGCTTGGCCTTCATGGGGAGCCTCATCGATGGAGCTCGTGTCTGGCGGTTTTATATTGCTGGCTGTACTGAGGCGCGGCTGTGCATGTCGCTAAGGACTCCAAACCTTCTGACGACCCTACGATTCTGCCAGTGGTATAGAACTTCGAACTCCACACCCACTGGATTTTCTATTAATTCCTTTGGTGTGAAGTTGATCTCTCAGCGGTTGAAGCGGAAAGTCACTGAGAGAAGCGAGGGTAAGAGGGTCCGCGTTCCAGGCCTCGGGGAATTCATTGCTGTTGATGATAGCGAGGCCTCGGATGTAGGAAGTCCTCGCTTTGAAGCAGATATAGGTGCTGAGGCTCCAGCAGCTACTTCTGGTGGGGTAGGTACAGCCCCCGTGGAACATATTGATGCGGAAGAAGTGGAGGAAGAAGACCCTGACGTCCACTTCAAGCGAAAGCGGGAGGGTGGATCTCGTAGGAATAGTGAAGAAGCCTCGTCGCTACGCCCTAGTTATTGCAGAGGGCGAATCATCTGCAGTGCCTCTCCTTCTGCCCTATTAGTCATTAAACTGTCGGCTCCTAGGCAGACTGCTGGTAAAACTGTCCCGGACCCGAGTAAGATCAGCTCCATTTTTACCATACACTCTTATATATTCCATACAGCTCATTATTTACTTCTTGATTCAAGAACTGAGGCGGTGAGAGACCCGAGAGCTAAGGTTGCGTGAGAACAGGGGGAACATTATGATCCCCTATTTACTTATAAAGAAGGCGATGAGGCTAGCTATTTCGCCATCTCGGAAGAATCTGGGGTGATGCGGCCGATGTAGGTCCTTCAGGTGCTGGGACTTCAAAAGGAAGCCCTATGGCCTCCAGCTCTTTGGGTGGACCACCGAGGATTCGGCGATCGAAGATGGGCCGGTCGTCCGTGTTGACTCTGCCAAAATTTTCCTATGGAACCTGAGGGGACTGATGCCGTTGTCGAGGGATTTCAGAGAAAGACTGCGACCACGACAGTTGAGGCGATATCATATTTGGTAGTGCTTTGACCTTTGTGAGTAATTCTTCTCGTGATATTCATTACGCCTTGCTTAAACAGAATCTTGCTACAGGTGTTCCGCCTCTGGGTGCATCGACTTCAAGAGAGCCAGCCAATCTTTCTGAGGAATTAGAGGTGAAACAAGTACTTCGACTGCGACGGATGCTGCCGAGTTGGATGCTTTGTATCACGAGTTGCTCTCTTATCAGCTTGAACCGGTCAGAGGCAAGGGGATAGAAGTCACGGAACCAACCTCATTCCAACTATATCGGTAAGTGAGATGCCATTGTTTTGTTAATGTCGCTTATCTTGTTAAGCGCGAAGTTGAAAGTGATCACCAGTCCTACTTCTCCAATATTGGTGGTTGAGCCAGCTCTCCCAGAAATAGTCACTAGCCCCACTTCGGTTGTTGCTGGTGTACTGATTTCAATAAGGACTCCTTCGAGATCATCGGCGATCCCTCAAATTGCTCCAGCCAGTGCTTCTACTATTCCTTCCACAGTTATGTCAGCAAAACCGGTGGAAGCTTTGTCTTCAGAGGCTGCTCGTTCACCAGGAATAGTTGAGGCCGAGAATGAATTCGTGGCTGAGCTAGTCGACAGCTTTTATAAAGGCTTGAAGCGCTCGATTGCTTTAGTCATGAAGGGCTCGACTACCTCGTTTTCGTTTTGAAGGTGGTCCACTCTCAAGGTATTGACAGCATTCGGGACTTTGGAGGGGAAGACCAGGCTGCGACATTGGAGCTTCTGGTGGACAGACTTGAGAGGGATGTGGACGAATGGCGCCGTCTTAGCCATTCAGATCTGGAGTCTTCAATTAACGAACAGCTGGCGGTCCTTGCTGCTCAAATGCGTGAAGCCCATCTCGCCGCTCAAGAAGCAGCCAAGGCAATTTTCTCTGACTTAAAATCCTTAGAGATGAGGAGAGTAGAACTTGGGGACGCCATAGACGCTTCTAACAGCGCTTTTCTTGACGTCGAAGATAAGATTGAAAAGGCCAAGGAAATGATTAGGAAGGCTAATCTTCTTTTGTCCAAGGCTGAACCTGTGCACCTGAAAAACATGCTCGGTTAGAGCAGCTTAAGGCTCAAAATGATGAAGTCCTGTGGCAGGAGCTATCGCAAAGGGCGACTTTGGCTGAAATTGAGGCTCGTTTATCTCAAGCGGCGAGTTTTAATGAGGCTGAGTTGAGGTCGCAGGCACTCATCAGGGCTGTTGAGGAGAAGAAGAATAGGCTGGCTACTCTTGAAGAATGAATCAAATCCTACGAAGCACCCTCGTAGTTTGTAATCCGAGCATTCTTGTATCCCTCTTTGGAATCAATAAAAAGTGATTTATCTGACTCCCCTGTTGCATTTTCAACTTATTTTATCTTCTGAATTTTCAACTCTTACTTTCAAGCTGTATTGCAATCCTTAAAGGAAGCGGGATTATGATATAACTAATCCAATCAGTGGTGATAGGCTGATAGAGTTAATCATATATTTGAGAAAATAGTCCTTACTGGACTAAAAGATGAGACTTGGCTATCTGTCGGTTCAGAGGTCGCGATGACATAATCGATTGAGAAGCCACTAAGCTCAAAATTTGTCATTCAGAGGTGGCGAACCGGACATGATGACAAAAAAATAGTCCTTACTGGACTGGAAGATGAGACTTGGCTATCTGTCGGTTCAGAGGTCGCGATGACGTAACCGATTGAGAAGCCACCAAGCTCAAAAATTTATCATTCAGAGGTGACGAACTGGACATGATGACAAAGGAATAGTCCCTACTGAACTGACAGATAAGACTTAGCTATCTGTCGGTTCAGAGGTCGTGATGACTTAACCGATTAAGAAGCCACCAAGCTCAAAATTTGTCATTCAGTGGTGACGAACTGGATATGATGACGAAGAAATAGTCCTTACCGGACTGAAAAATGAGACTTGGCTATCTGTCAGTTCAGAGGTCGCGATGACGTAACCGATGAGAAGCCATCAAGCTCAAATTGTCATTCAGAGGTGACGAACTGGACATGATGACGAAGAATAGTCCTTACTGGACTGAAAGATGAGATTTGGCTATCTGTCAGTTCAGAGGTCGCGATGACGTAGCCGATTGAGAAGCCACCAAACTCAAAATTTGTCATTCAGAGATGACTAACTGGACATGATGACAAAGAAATAGTCCTTATAGGACTGAAAAATGAGACTTGGCTATCTGTCAGTTCAGAGGTCGCGATGACGTAACCGATTGAGAAGCCACCAAGCTCAAAATTTGTCATTCAGAGGTGAAAAACTGGACATAATGACAAAGAAATAGTCCTTACTGAACTAAAAGATGAGGCTTGGTTATCTGTCGGTTCAGAGGTCGCAAGGACGTAAACCGATTGAGAAGCCACCAAGCTCAAAATTTGTCATTCAGAGGTGGCGAACTGGACATGATGATAAAGAAATAGTCCCTAATGAACTGAAAGGTGAGACTTGGCTATCTGTCGGTTCAGAGGTATGACGTAACCGATTGAGAAGCTACCAAGCTCAAAATTTGTCATTCAGAGGTGACGAACTAGACATGATGACAAAGAAATAGTCCTTACTGGACTGAAAAATAAGACTTGGCTATCTGTCAGTTCAGAAGTCACGATGACGTAATCGATTGAGAAGCCACCAAGGTCAAAATTTGTCATTCAGAGGTGACAAATTGGACATGATGACAAAAAAATAGTCCTTACTGGACTGAAAAATGAGACTTGGCTATATGTCAGTTCAGAGGTCGCGATGACGTAACCGATTGAGAAGCCACCAAGCTCAAAATTTGTCATTCAGAGGTGATGAACTGGACATGATGATAAAGAAATAGTCCTTACTGGACTGAAAGATGAGACTTGGCTATCTGTCGGTTCAGAAGTCACGATGATGTAACCGATTGAGAAGCCACCAAGCTCAAAATTTGTCATTCAGAGGTGACGAACTGGACATGATGACAAAGAGATAGTCCTTACTGGACTGAAAAATGAGACTTGGTTATCTGTCGGTTCAGAGGTCGCGATGACGTAACCGATTAAGAAGCCACCAAGCTTAAAATTTGTCATTCAGAGGTGACGAATTGGTCATGATGACAAAGAAATAGTCTGTACTAGACTAAAAGGTGAGACTTGGCTATCTGTCGGTTCAGAGGTCGCAATGACGTAACCGATTGAGAGCCACCATGCTCAAAATTTGTCATTCAGAGTGACGAACTGGACATGATGACAAAGAAATAGTCCTTACTGGACTGAAAAATGAGACTTGGTTATCTGTCGGTTCAGAGGTCGCGATGACGTAACCGATTGAGAAGCCACCAAGCTCAAAATTTGTCATTCAGAGGTGACGAACTGGACATGATGACAAAGAAATAGTCCTTACTGAACTGAAAGATGAAACTTGGCTATCTGTCAGTTCAGACGTCGCGATGACGTAACGATTGAGAGGCCACCAAGCTCAAAATTTATCATTCAGAAGTGACGAACTGGACATGATGACAAAGAAATAGTTCTTACTGGACTGAAAAATGAGACTTGGCTATTTGTCGGTTCAGAGGTCGCGATGACATAACCGATTGAGAAGGCACCAAGCTCAGAATTTTTCATTCAGAGGTGACGAACTGGATATGATAACAAAAAATAGTCTTACTGGACTGAAAGATGAGGCTTGGTTATCTGTCGGTTCAGAGGTCGCGATGACGTAACCGATTGGGAAGCAACCAAGCTCAAAATTTGTCATTCATAGGTGGCGAACTGGATATGATGACAAAGAAATAGTCCTTACTGGACTGAAAAATGAGGCTTGGCTATCTGTCGGTTCAGAGGTCGCGATGACGTAACCGATTGAGAACCACCAAGCTCAAAATTTTGTCATTCAGAGGTGACGAACTGGACAAGATGACAAAGAAATAGTCCTTACTGGACTGAAAGATGAGACTTGGCTATCTGTCGGTTCAGAGGTCGCGATGACGTAACCGATTGAGAAGCCACCAAGCTCAAAATTTGTCATTCAGAGGTGGCGAACTGGACATGATGACAAAGAAATAGTCCTTACTGGACTGAAAGATGAGACTTGGCTATCTGTCGGTTCTTAGGTCGCGATGACGTAACCGATTGAGAAGCCACCAAGCTTAAAATTTGTCATTCAGAAGTGGCGATCTGGACATGATGATAAAGAAATAGTCCTTACTAGACTGAAAAATGAGGCTTGGCTATTGTCGGTTCAGAGGTTGCGATGACGTAACGATTGAGAAGTCACTAAGCTCAAAATTTGTTATTCAGAGGTGATGAACTGGACATGATGACAAAGAAATAGTCCTTACTGGACTAAAAAATGAGGCTGGCTATCTGTCGGTTCAGAGGTCGCGATGACATAACTGATTGAGAAGCCACCAAGCTCAAAATTTTGTTATTCAGAGGTGGCAAACTGGACATGATGACAAAGAAATAGTATTTGATTATGAACTCCATGGGGATTTTGATATCTCCTTCGGATATTATTTGGAAGAAATTGTCAGAGGTATATTGTTAACATGATAATCAGAAAGGTCTACTGAGGACTAATCATTAGAAACACGCTGGGGAGGTAGGAACTGAATCCCATAAGAGATTACATGTCAGAGGTGATCGTTAACTTAACAAAAAGAACTCCGTAGGGATTCGTAAAGCAATTTGTCAGAGGTGTGATGTTAACTTGATAAAGATTCATTTACTGTTAAAGGTGCTTGAATGTAACAGTAATTTGAGTGGACCTGTCGTTCTGTTGAAGAAAATGACAAGCGGGATTCATTCACTGGGGATATTAACTTTATCCGTTGGGGAGTAGATTATAGTCTTTCTACCAGAGGTTTAGTGTTAACATGATAGGTTAGACTCGTCATCTTGCAGGGATATGAATACCTTTATATGTGGTCTCACCATTCCATGGATGGGAATTGGTAAGTGATTTTGGAGAGGGAATCAAATGAGAACAGGTCCCTAGGATTTTTAGCAAATCCTCAGCTGTCAACGGGTTTGATATGCCTTTACCAACTACCGTTTGAGTCGGGCTAGCCATGCTATCCCCTCAGCATGATGAGTTGTCGAGGACTTATGTTAGGTTAAAGGCCAACATTTTCTCTATCCTTAACCGTTAGAGGTGTTGGATTGTTTGGTTACTGTATTCGTAACCTTGATTCTTCTTTGAGACAACCAGTGTACGATTAGCTCGATACTAGTTTACAGTCGTATGATCTCGTTTAGAGAGAGAGGAGCGCTCCTCCCGCATATATGGATTTGAAGGTCTTGATCAGAGGTGTAGTTAACTTAATCATGAGAAGGATCCTATCAAGGATAATACTTCTTTAAGAACTTGCCGTTGATCGGCATCATGAGTAAATCACCATCTGAAGTCATAAGGCAATACGCTCCGTTTGAATAGACTGTTTCTATTACAAACGGTCCTTCCCATTTGGGCTGAAATTTGCCTTTAGTTTTGTGCGTCATGATCATCGGTCGTCTGACGGCTAAAACCAAATCTCCTTTCTGGAAGACTCTTTACTTGACCTTCTTATTGAAGGCTTTTGAGATCCGGGCTTGATACAACTCAATGTGTTGCTGAGCTAGTAATCGCTTCTCATCTAGGGCTTCAAGCTCTTGAAGACGCAACCGATCATTGTCCTCTGTGGTCATCTTAGTCATTAAAGCGACTCACAATGATGGCATCTGAATTTCTAATGGTATGACCGCTTCGCATCCATACACCAGGGAAAAAGGCGTATTGCCTGTGGGGGCCCGAACCGTGGTTCGGTAGGCCTAAAGACATTCACTAAGTTTTTCGTTCTAGTCTCGCTTATTTGAGAAAACGAACTTTTTGAGTAGCTTAATGATTGTCTCGTTGAATGCTTCCGCCAAACCATTAACGGCAGGATTATAAGCAGTTGAAGCCACATTCTGAATTCGGTACTTATCTCAGAATCGATAGAATACCTGACTTATGAACTGGGGGCCGTTATCATGGATGATCCGCTTAGGGACACCAAATCAATGGATGACAGTGTTTGATGAAATTAACACGTTAGAAGTTTTAACTTCAACCAGTGGTATAACTTCTGCCCACTTTGAAAAGTAATCAGTTATCGCTAGGATAAACCGGTATCCTTTTGTCGAAGAAGGGCTAATTGACCCTAGACATCGATTCCTCATGCTTCAAATGGCCATGAAGCAACAGCTGGATGGAGCGACTCTAGAGGCTGATGTATGAAGTCCGCATGGATTTGGAAGGCCTTACACCTCCGTGCATATTGGATGGCATCGGCTATCATGGTCGGCCAATAATATCCAAGCCTATGCAATCGGACCTTAAGTTTTGAACCCGGCTGATGAGCTCCGCACGTGCCGCCGTGCGCTTCTTTGAGTACTTCTTGTGCCTCTGAATTAGAAAGGCAACGGAGAAGGACATGATCGTATGAACAACGGTAAAGTGTCTTCAAAGTTGGATCATAGTAAAAACGGAGAGACCTTCGCCTGATAGATGCCGCTTCTTTAGGGTTGTCCGGTAGCAGACCATGTAAAGCATAGTCGATGAAGGGAAATCGCCAATCTCTTGGCTCAAGATCCGTCGAGATATTATAGACCTCTCTAGTTCTTAACATATGTTTAGAGCTAACAAGATGTCGAGTTGCCACTATAAGGTGATACTCGGTGTCGATTGGCAAGGCTAGCATCGTTGCTAGTGCAGCCAGAGCATCGGCCCTAGTGTTCTGGGATCGAGAAACGTGACCGACGTAAAAGCCATCAAACAGATTAGCCATTTCGATGACTGTGTGATAATAAGGTATCAAATCTTCGTGACGGATCTCATATTCGCCTTTAACCTGATTGACAATCAGTTTTGAATCGCCATAAGCTTCAAGGTAGTGTACCCCTATTTCATGAGCGAGCTAAAGGTCAATGAGTAGAGCATTGTATTCTACCACATTGTTGGAGCATGATTCCGTCAGAGAAAATGCTCTAGAAAGGACATAATTTTGTGGAGAGATAAACACAATCCCATACTGGTATTAATCTTGCCTTTAGGGCCTATTCGTGATGCTCCATCGAAGAACATCTGCCAAACTTCATCCTCTGAAGTTATATTGGATTTGAAGACTTCGTCTGGAATATCTTCATGAAGTTTTGAGCTTTATGAGCAGCTAAGAACTCTGTAAGTGCCTGACTTTTAACCGCCTTCTGAGGGATAAAGAGCATGTCGTATTCAGACAAAATAAGTGCCCACTTAGCTAATCTTGAATTCATGATCCTCGTTTCGTCATGAGAAGACACAAAGGGTTCACTCTAGAAATGACATGTATGGTTTGGCCGACCAAATAATGTCGGCAAAGACAAGAGCTAAGCATTCCTTCTCAATAGGATTATAGCGAGATTCCGCCCCTATCAGAGTCCTGCTCAGATAATAAATAACTTGTTCATGCCCATTGTCGTCTTTTTGAGCAAGCAGAGCACCAAGAGTGATCCATAGCTTTCACATAAAGCTGGAACGGTTTTCCTGATGTGGGAGCTACTAAGACTGGAGGTTTTGTGAGTAACTTTTGATATCTTCGTAAGCTTCCTTACAATCTTGATCCCATACAAAAGAAACGCCTTTTTTCATGAGTCAGGTGAACGGTTGACAGCGGCCTGAGAGATTTGCGATAAATCTTCTGATATAAGCCAGTCTACCTTGTAGACCCCTAAGTTCTTTGAGATTCTTAGGTGGATGCATGTTTTGAATGACTTTGACTTTGTCTAGGTCAAGATGAATTACTTTTGATGTAACAATAAATCTAAGGAACTTGCCACTCGAAACCCCCAAGAAGGATTTTGTCGGATTCATTTTCAGTTGATGAGCCCGCATTATGTCGAACGTCGTCCTCAAGTCGAAAAGGTGGTCACTCTTATTGCGGCTTTTGACAGCAATGTCGTCGACATAACATTCTACCATTTTTCGGAGGTGATCACGGAAAATCATACTTATTGCCCGTTGATAAGTTGCTCCTGCGTTCTTTAATCAGAAGGGCATCACGGTGTAACAGTATACCCCCAATGGCGTTCGGAACAAAGTATGCTTCTCGTCCTCAGGATACATTTTAATCTGATTGTACCCTGAAAAGCCGTCCATGAAGGACATCCTTTCGAATCCGCAGATATTGTCAATCATGACATCGGTAATGGACAGTGGGAATTCGTCTTTAGGACAGGCTGTATTGAGATCACGATAGTCGATATAGATCCGTATCTTCCCAGGACAGGAACGATATTAGCAACCCAATTCGTATGCTGCTCCTCACGAATGAAGCCGCATGCAATGAGCTTATGAACCTCGACTTCAATAGCCTCTATAATGTTCGGACGAAATCGACGTTGCTGCTGCTTGACTAGCTTGGTGTCAGGTCTGATGTTCATACGATGCATGGCTACTTGTGGATCAAGTTCGGGCATATCTTCATAGTTCCATGTAAAGACATTTATATACTCCTTTACGAGTACTATCAATTCTTCTTTTTCTATAAGTGATAAGCTTTCACTTATAAAGATGGGTTTAGGGTGATTTTACTACCCAAGTTAACCTGGATCACCTTGTCTTCAGTAGGTGGTTCGCGTTATTCGAATCGCTTTTCCCACTGGAGATCCAATTGTTGAGCCTATGATTCTTCATCAATAACTTCTGCTGGCTCGAATTGGCTGCTTGAAGTCATATTAACAGTGAACTCTTTGAACACCGTTCCCACACTGACGTCCGAGTCCCATTCGGAAGAAGAGGCAGAGTGTGTGGGACTAGTTTGTTATCTTCGGATTGAACTGTTGCTGGCTACGTGGGTGTAACGTATCCGAACCCCCTGCGTGTGTTATCATGGTAGTTCACCGGTTTCTCTTTTGGCACGAAGTTCGCAGAAAACCATGTCTTCCTTTTTATAAATTCAGGCCCTTCCCATGCTTCAGGTTGTATCCCATTTTTCTCATCATATGGTGTGCTGATCGCGTATAATGGAAAAATTGTGAGATATCTGAGTCTGAACTCGAATCTGTGACTGTAGATCTTTGCAGTTGGGCTTTATCGAATATTATTGGTAATTGACTTTTTTTGGATAGAGGAACCACTAAAACGGATCCTTTTATAGATTTCACGGATGTACTTGATGCACTTGGTTTATGTAAAGGCATGTGCAGAGAGCTATCTGTAACGGATTCAAACAATCCAACACTCACGGGATAATCAAAGGAAATATTATCATTAATTACCCATTCGCCCTCATCTTCAGAAGGAGTGTTACATTGGGGATTATTAAGATATGCTATAATCGGTTCACCAATCAAAATGGCTGGCATGTCTGCTTCAGACTCTGAATCTGCCTCGTTGCCGCTATCATCGTCGTCAGGCTGTGATTCTTTTGATATTTTAGCGATCTCTTGATACAGGAGAGCGTCAGTAAAGTAATTCTCCACTCCTTTGAATGATTACTTCTCAGTGAAGACAGTTCATATTGTTGCATTATCTTCAACATATTTGAAATACTGATGCAGAGTGGAGGGGACAATCCAATTGGTGTAGATCCATGGTCGTCCTAGTAACAAGTTGTATGACGTGTCAGTGTTAATGACATAGCACATCACTTCTGACTTCAGGCTCCGATTCCGCAATGGAGTCGAATCTTTCCAAGGGGATGACTACTCCCTGTATTAAAATCGTATATTGTTGTAGTGGTTGCGGACAACCTACATAATGGTATGCCGAGGAAGTAGAGGAGCCTTTTGGGGATGATACTGAGCGCAGACCCCGGATCAACCTGTACCCTTTCAATGCATGTCGAACCAAGGTATCCGGTGTAGTACAAAGGTCGATCGTGTTTATTATCCTTGAGAAGCATATCCTCCGCTGTGAAGGTAATAGCAGGTACCTTTGATTGTACATGATGGCATTCAGGGCAAGCAGGCTGAGTGTCATCTTTAGGGATTTCTGGCATATATGTCAAGAATGATTCTGAATTAGCCAGTGCATCTCTGAGTGCTTCTCTTGTCTCTTTCGAGAGATGAAGGAGCTCGTGTATGGTAATACGAGCTGGGAAATTAGCCAGCTGGGCCAATATGTCAAAACGAAAGGGCATGTCAAGCCCTGAGCCTGAAGGCTTCTTCAGGACATGGTCGAACCGGATTTCTTTCTGTTTCTCTTTTCCCATCGTCTGGAGCGGAGCTTGTGTGAATATTTGTACTGACGTCGTCTGCTATTGTGTCTCGTCGGTAGCTTTCTCATACTGTCTTAAGTATGATTTTTCAGATCGAGTACCAGTTGGCTGAGGTACATCAGCCTGCGTCGTGCAAGCGTGCTTTTTCCCTTGGAATCGTTGAGAGAAGCTGATGTGAGGTTGCCATCATCCGGCAGGATGGAGATAACATTACAAGATTTGCCCTTCGACTTGAATTTCTTTGAATCCCATTGTTCGTCTTGGATAAGGTCTAGGTGTATCCACATGATTTCCCTGTCTCCAGTGTCAAGGGAACAAGACCCTTATTCTCTTGAGTTTTAGCTGAAGGATGTTTGACTTCCAGCCGTGGTGCAGGGATTGGAAAGGTCACGTCAGGAACTGTGACTTTCGGGGTTTTACCAAATTTGAGAGTCACCATGTTTGCAATGACTTTCTTTTGCTCTAACTTCAGAGTCAGAACTCCGGCGTCGACTAAGCTTGAATTCTGTCCTTGACGACAAAGCACTTATCAGTAGGGTGATGACCATCATGTGGAAGAGGCAATAGTTGGGATCTTTCGTGCGTCCCACTTCATTAGGACGTCGAGCATCCCGTAGCTTCAATTTATTTTCTTTGTGGAGTAAATAGAATATTGTGACCACCTGTTCGTCTCTGAAGGAGTACTGTTTCGGAAGAAACTTAGACTCCTGATTATTGAAGCCACTCTTCTTGGCCTTCAACTGAATGTCCCCTGATAATTCAACGGACATAGTCTATTTCCCTTTGGCTTGAGAAGACTGTGCCATGTCGCCGCGTCCTTTATTATTCGTACCCTTTTTGCTTTTAGGGGTAGATGGTTCGAACTTCTTAGCCGACTTTTTGGCTATTTCAGCTTGTTCGACTAGTTCCTTCCAGGTATGGGCTTTGACAGCTCCCATATGAATCTCCACTTGGTTAAGAAAGTTATGTCTGTAAGTCTGTAAGAGCATGGGTAATGGCATCCCTACTGGGCACATCAAAGACAAGTTTCTGAACCGTTCAATGTAGTCGCGGATAGATTCGCCCTTCTTCTATACGGTAGAGAGGAGTTTGTCCATGGTCACCTCGGTATCATCCTCGTAGAAACAAGAAAGAAATCGAGTTTCGAGGTCGATCCAAGAATTGATAGAGCCCCGAGGAAGGTTTCGGAACCAGTCGAATGCTACCCCCTTCAAGGTGCCAATGAACAGTCTGGCAATGATGACATCATTGTCTATGACATTACCGGTATGAGACCGGAAGTAGTAGATGTACTGCTTTGGCGAGCTTTTACCATCATACGTATGTAAAGTTGGTGGTTTGAACTTTGGCGGGTATGGTACTGAATCCCATTCAAAAGGGTAAGGACGGACTGTCCCTACTTTCTTTAGTTCATCCCTTTGAGATAGGGACGCGATCTGAGCCTGGATGTCCTTAAGAACTTCAGCTTCTAAAGAAGAACTCTCTTTTGACTTCTCAGTCTTTGGTTATTTGTTGCTATGATGTTCTTCCTAGTTATGATCAGTCCCGATATCATTGTTATTTCGGTTAATGAGGAGTTGAGCGAGCATCTGTTGAATGTTGTCCAGGGCTTCCTGCTGAGCCTTAGAGGTTTTCTCTTGAGCTTCCAACCGTCAGCGGAGGTTGTCATTGCCGCTATCAGCCATATTCACTGATACTCTATCTGTTCGTACTGAGCTGACTGTCGCTGAAGAGGCATGCCATTGTCTTCATCCTCCTCATCAGACCATTGGAAGAATCTTCTCATTGGTTTGGTAAGGTTACTGTAGTTGAGGAGGATGGCTGTTCATAACTGTAGGGTATTGCAACCCTAGATCTGGTGTTTTAGAAGACGCCTTCTTCGTGCACCAAGACTTCGCCAAGGCCTGGACTATAGTCCAGATCTGAAGAACTGGAGGAAGGAGAGTTAGGGGCATGCGACGCTCGTCCGCCCCTATGTGGTGCCCGCCCCCTTCCGATCATATTGACAGACGCAGAGGGCAGATCTGATAGATCTTGCGATACCTTCCTCTTGTTATGCTTCACAGGAGCTTGTTCTGATAATCGATCAAAAACTGATCGTCGACTTAGAGGAGAGGCGGGGATTGGTCCCAGTCGGCAATGGACTGAATGGACTGTCACCAACTGACATCCCACTTGTTGGCAACAAGAGGCAGAAGTTCGAAAAGGTCCCGACTTCTATTTGCTTGTCAAGAATTATCACAAGTCAGACCCAACCGGGCATAAGCGATTTAGCACGGAGGCTCTGTTGGATCGTGGATAGGACTATGTCCTGCTCTTTTCATTACCGCAGAGGTAGTTAGTACTAAATAGTGCTTTAGCTCGAGCTTCGCAGCTAAGAACTTTGGGAATGTCCTTGGGTGCTGAAGCTGCATAAGCACCGCTGTCAACACTTAGGGACAATCCTTTATCTCCACTGCGAAGGGCAAGCTTAGTGCTTGATGAACTGGGGAGCGAAGAACGCTGTGGTGCTTTATGCGCTACTTTGCTGCAAAGGAGGTTAGCACGAGCGGGTGCTTTAGTTCTAGCCCGGCGGCTAGGAACTCCGTGTGTGCCCTGAGGTACTGGCGTTGTGTTTGCTACGCCATCAATAGCTTCGTTCATAAGAACGAGGTTGGCGCGAGGAGTTACTGCTCCTGAATTAGGCGAAGGTATAGTCGTCATTTTGACTTCGTGGCTAATAGTGTCAACGAAGCAGGCAGGCATCTTGCCTTTATCTTCGCGGGACAGGCGGACCTATAGCGTAGCTACGCCTGAAGCTTCATGCAGAGCTTTCTGCTTTGGCCTCCACATCTGCTTAGGTTCGCAGGGAACCTGGTTAGCCACACACGAGGCTGAGAGAGGTTGGAAGGATTCTGCTTCCGGTTTCTGCTCTGAAACCTTAGCCATCGAGACCTTTCTATGCTTTCATGCGTGGAGCATCGGACTACCCCCAGAGAGGAGTTCTTCGAATTTTGCTTGGTCGAAATGAACGACTAGGTTTTCAAAGGTAACAGGCTCAAAATTCTGATCCTTGCATTGCGGGCCTGCTTCTTTGTTGTGCCAGAGGACCGTGGTAGGCTCGCAGGGAGCCTTACATGTCTTCACAGAGACTTGCTTTGAAGATTTAGCCAGAGGGGCTCTGGCCATACCGGCTTCCTTGAATTCAAAAGTAGACCTGAAGGTCTGTTCGTCGCATTGCAACACTTGATTCTCAACAGTGGAGAATGCAATCCCCAGCGGAGTCGTCATCTTGTTTTCCATTGATTTTTATAAAGGGGAAAACTTACAAAAAAGTGTCGAGGAGCTAAATTACAAGTAATTCATTGAAGGAAAAAGATTACAAGTAGATCTCCTCTGATAGTTCTGGGGAAGTGTGCCAATAGGAATCTGATCAACGCACGACCACTTTATCCCTTTGACGATGCGATCGATCAGACAATCGGACTGCTGTCTGATGGGATTCCCTTCTCGCCTGGTTCAGGGAATCGAAGAACAGAAGGTTGGTAGAACCCTCTTGTTACTTCTCAAACTGCCTCCACTTGAAAATTCCTTCTCGCCTGGTTCCGAAAATTCCTTGAGAGGGAGGAAGATCTTAGGGTATTAGCACCCTGATTAGAGAAGTAGTTCTCTGAATTCTTGGAAGTAAGAGAGTAGATCTCTGTATTTAGTCCTCTTCTCCTCTTTTCAGCCTCTATCTCCGTCTGTGTCTTTTTTCATATACCCCTGGTGGGCTATTTATAGGAAGAGCAGGGGTATAATTGTCCCTTGAAAGTCAAAAAACAAATTGAGTTAATTTGTTTAAATCTGGAAAGTAGCCTTGCTGCGATACTAGAATCAGCTTTTGCGAAGCTAGGAATAGCAGATAATGTTGATCTCCTGATCTGCTTTGATTCTTTCTAAATAATTGAAAGATCTCCCCTGATCTTCTTACTTGTTTTAGGAGAGTCAAGAGATTATGGCAAGCAATTACCAAATTTGATCTCAAATTTGATCTCGATTAGATTTGATCTTGAATAGATTTGATCTCATCTGTAGATTCAATTGGTTAAAGGTGACCATAAAAGACCCGCAGCTGAGTTACTGCGTCGAGCTCGTAGCGGAGCCGGGGGAAGCGTCTGGCGAAGTTAAAAAGAAAGCTCTTCAGCGGAGCTGGATACTTTTGTGGCGAAGCTACCCATTAGCTTTCTGCGCGGCTGCTGCGGAGTTAACTGAGCACCTCTTGCAGCGAAGTTCGCGAGGGGACTCTCTGTGATGCTAAGCATTTTCAGCTTCTCATGCGAGACTCATCTTGTGGGCTCATACGGGAGTAAGTGTTGAGCTAACTTAGTGTCCCCTATGAGCTTGGTTTACTGTCTGCTTCGCCGGATCAGTAGAGTCTAAGTTGCTGATTTGTCCCTTTTGAGATAGGTAAAGAACTGGTCGTCAGCTTGTCTACCACTTGTCTTTTGTAAATTCAACAAGTTAGACGTTGTTCAGGCCAGTTAGGAATCTTGTCTTTTTTGGAGTGTCAACAATTGAGTCTAACCTACTGATAGGCCGGGTAACAGAATTTTGAGTCTAAATTATGTCTTCCATACTTTTTGCAATTGGTTCTTCTTGAAAAAGTGAGTATGAACGTTGATTTTGAAAATTGTGGTGAAGTTGTGAGTTCATCAGATTTTGTGATTGCTGCTCGGACTCACGCAAGGGTTCCATACTCAAGTCCAGTACTGATGGTTATTCATTTTGAATCTGTGAGACTGGAAAAGATGAGTATGACTCTTGAAAATTTGGTTGATGATGAGTCCAACATATTTTGAATTTGTTGCGCCATTTCACAACAGACTTCCAAATATTTTTCTAACTCAGATTTTTCTTCAATTGGATGTTCTAAAAAAGGAGTATATGAAGTTTGATTTGGGAAGAATTGTGAATTGAGTAAATTTTGAATTTGTTGTTAAGACTCAAGCATGGCTTTCATACTCCTATCCAAATTGGATCTTTTTTCGGTTGGTGGAATAGGAAAATGAGTATATGAATCAAAATCGGAGAATGAATATTGTGAAAATTATGGACAAGGTGGTTGAAAATTTGACTTGGGGGAGGTGAATCCCTATGAACTCTATGAAGAGTGAAAATTATTTTAAAAATTATAGTCATAAGATTGGGAATATGAGTCATATTGAGTCGGATAATCCCAATCTGGCATATATGGTTGGTTCATGTTGTGCGTAGCCGGGTTGGAGTTATCCGAGTCAAATGAGGTCAGGGTGAAATATGAATTCATATTATGATTGAAAGAATTGTTGTTGTTAAAATCCATTTCACAATTTACCAAAAAAAAAAAAAGAAAACAAACAAACAAACAAAATAAAGAAAAAGAAGTTAGGATTGACATAGACCTAGATGACTCCTAACTGGTTAGACTGTCCGCGGGGGGTACACTGTCAGAATCTGACCACAAGTTAATCAGTCAGGTAGGGGCAAAATCAGTGGGATGTATTAGTGCTAGAGTAACGGACCTAATTATGCCAAACCACTGTTTCTCGAGGTTTCGCCTCTCAATCCCCAGCCTTCGACACCGATTTGATAAGAGTCAACTTCTAACAACTTTCCCCTTAGGTCAATCTCTTAAATGAGTCAGAGATGTCCCTAGGGGCCAACGTCTCGCAATTTTTTTAAGGCTTGGGTTGTGTAAGTGGGGAGGTGATTTTTGGGCTAAGGAAGGGTAATGACTTTCCCACTTTATGTTGTATTGGGTTTTGTCTTCAAGTTCAATTCGTGCAAGTGTGCACTATAGATAAGAATGAATACACAAAGAGAGTAAATCACCCACGTGTTTGTTCTAACCATATGCAATGCAATATGTACACCTCCGTCAAGATCATAACAATAGAAGAATAAAATACAGTATATTGGAATGAAAATTGACACGTGCCTAGATGAAAATATCTAAACCGTTTTAAAATATCCAATTACTGTATTTTAGTTCTAAAAATTATTACAGTGCACAAATAATATAAACAAAAAGTAGCAGCAGAATATAATAATATACAAGAATTTACCCAACCACACAAAGCAAGTGTGGACTTTCTGCAATGCTAAAAATTTGACCTGCACACCAAAAATAAAGAAAAAAGTTAAGAAAAATGTGAAATCAAACCATTTTCATTCCAGGCAATGGTGCCAAAATTTGATCGGGGGAAAAGCGTGCACGAAAAGTGTATGTTTTGAAATCAATAGTTAAAAGTGTGTGTTTTGAATTTATCGATATTTCTGTTATAGGATATAGGCTAAACGGGTCGAATCCACAAGGATGGGAAGCGATAGTAGTTTTACCAGAATGTTCACGTGTGTGTTAAAAGTTCTTCAATGTTTGAAAGAATGAAAAGAAAAGAAAACAAAGAATGAAAAGAGAAGTACGGTGAAAACAAAGAAGTGAGAAACATAGAAAAGAATGGTATTTGTGGTTTTTGATAGATTTCTAAAACAAAGTAAAAAGAAAAAAAACTCATGGCTACTAACTACTAATGACTCCACTAACTATACTAACTTTTTAGTGATAGTAACCTCACATGTACTCTTAACCATCACTAGTCCTTGGTTCAAGAGCATTTCAAAGTATGACCCATACGATAACTTTCAC
The DNA here is from genome assembly GCA_038442645.1 of Agave tequilana. Classification (NCBI taxonomy): domain Eukaryota; kingdom Viridiplantae; phylum Streptophyta; class Magnoliopsida; order Asparagales; family Asparagaceae; genus Agave; species Agave tequilana. The sequence goes on from JAVJIF010034543.1 coordinate 22,413, forward strand.
ATCCAAACTCAACAAAACAAGTTCAATCGACACTTAAACCTTCAAAACTTAACAAGAGAAGTATGGAATAAAGTAATGTTAACTTATTAGAGAGTTAGGATGTCGGAGTGTTAGATCCATCATATGAGCCATCAAAGGCTCTTGCAAGAGTAAGGCTAAGTAGAGGCTATTAGATTCATGTGGATTATCAAGTAAAAAGTTAGCAAGTTAGTGCTTAGTAGTTAGTTACCATAAGAAAAAAATTAGCTAAACATGTAAAAGGAGTTAGAGAGAAAATAAAGAGAGGTAAAGAGAGAATCTTTCATAGCCTGTCACCTTCTATTACAAGCACTCTTACTTTCCAACCATGTATCACTCTCTCTCTCCTATTACAAGATCTAAAAGAAATAATAAATACAAAGGGGAGGAAGAAGAAGAACTAAACTAAACTATCCTAAACTACAACATGAAAAGAAACTACCCTACTCTCTGGATATCTCCCTGTAAAACACTAAAGGAGGGTATTTATAGACACCAGGAGAATAGGGGCCACAGGAATAAACCCTGGCCCAAAGCGCTGGCGCAGCCGCGCCAGTACGGCCGTGAAAATGTGACCAGAGTCGCGTTTCTGTGGCTGTACTGGCAGCTGTCGCGCCAGTCCCCTATCGGCTGTATGTCCTGGTTTCTGGTTTTAGGCCCTAGTTTTGAAAGAATCACTCTCCTAGGTAAATGGCTATCTTTATAAGCCTTTAATCTTAATTAAATGGTGATTTTGGGTCCTCTTCTTCATTTCATGCCATGGACCTAGAAACATATAAGAGAGGTATTATTAACAAAATTTAATATTAAATAAATGTGAAGATGTGCTATGAAATATGCAGTTTTAGAGACTAATCACTCATGCATTGTACTGATGCTTAGCGCACATATGTAAAGATATTTCGCCATGCGTAGTACGTCACAGTAGCGTCCCCGTACCCACGGGCCGGGGCGTTACACCTGTGCCAACACCAGGCCACACACAGCGACACCAAAGCCTGTTCAAGCCTCTCTCGCGCCATGTCTGCCTCCACACGTGTTCCTGCGTGTTGCTGAGCATTTTCCTCGTCTCTGACGATCTGCTGCCTCCTCCTCTTTGTTCAATCAACTTCAACTGCATAACTAGCAGATCCCGAGAGTGGCGACGGTGTGACTGAGGATGACGACAGCTTCTTGAGCCTTGGGTCCCCTTTTTTGAGTTCCAATTTAGCGACGGAGAGACCGTTACTGAATACATCAATCAAATTACCCCGACAATTGTCGAAGACGCAGAATTCTGCTTAGACATCCACGAGTGGCAAGCCAGGTTTCACCTCGAGACACCGGTGCACATTAACTTGTAAGCATTGCGCGCATCAACCTGTAAGCATTGCATCTCCTCGCACTTGTAACTCAGAAGGACACTTGAGGTTGAAGATGATCCTCAGTAGATACAATTCTAATCCAGTTCTTTTATTTACTAGTCTGATATTACATGTCTGTGATATTATCAATATTGATTATTGTCCACTATAAATTGCGAGATTATGTGATTCTACTTCCATATAGTTGCATTATCTTCCTTATTGTTCGTAGAATCTTTTACCTGCATAATATAAGTAGCATCAATTAGTTCTTCTTGCTTTGCAATAGATCAATTTTATGCATGCTAACTGAATAGGCTAATATTGCTAGTTTAAAGCTTTCCTGCCAACGATAGTTTTATATTGGTGAAGCGCATTTAAGTTTTTTTTATTATTGATTTTCGCACCAGTACACATTTCACAATAGGACAACCCCCACCACATCAACCCCCACCATATCAACCACCACCAAGGTGTCCTCTATGAAATTTTCAATAAGAAGATATTTTCGATGAGAAAGAATTAAACAATCCCTTCTATCAAGAAGGCACTTTGAAGATGCCTACGAAGATGGAGAAATGGCATATGGGTGAAGAAGAAGATTCATTAATCCTAATCCCAATGGGAAAGACGAAATTCCTTATCCTAATCATGATAGAGAAAGAAAGTATTCAAGTCCTAATGATTATAGGATGAAGATTGAGATTTCCTTTTTTAGTGGGAATCTTGATATTGAATCCTTCTTGGACCGGGTCTACGAAGTAGAGAAGTTCTTTGACATGACTTATGTATCCGAGGAGAAGCATGTTAAGTTCATTACCTACTAGATCAAGGGAAGAGCGGTAGGATGAGACCAATTACAAATGTCAAGGAGATGTCAAGGTAAACTACCTGTGATAACATGGAGATGCATGAAGCAACTCCTTCAAGGTAGATTCCTTCAACCCGACTATCAATAAATCATTTACAATCAATTTGAACAATGTCAGCAAGGTGCAAGTGTAAATCACCTAGAGGGGGGAGGGTGAATAGGTGATATGCTAATCTATAAACTAAATGCGCTAAATGCGGAAGCTTAAAAACAATTTTGCAACACACTTAATACAACCAACAAGTGTAGCCGAATTCCCGTGAAGGGCTCTGGACTAACTCCTCTTGATTCCCCTAGATATGGGTTGAGGTGCTATATGAAGCTCTTATGGTTAAGTACAAGTGAGGCACACACACAAACAAGCCAAGCATATAATGAATGTACAACAATATGAAAGATGCAAGGCAACATAAGCAATATGAATGATATAGCAATATGAATAATGCTATGCACAATACAAAGAGAGAGTTGGAGAGAAATTGGATCAAACGCAAACACAAAGATATGTTCCGAGTTTCGAGCCCCTAGCTCTACGTCCCCGCCTTCACCGAGAAGGATTTCTAATCCACTATACTCCCACCGAGGGAACCTCCACCGAGGAGGATTTGTTACAACAATAGGAGTACCGAACTCCTCTCTCAAACACCACCTCACAACCAAGGGGTAGGCCCGTAGCCAAACAACAACCAACGCCTCTACCGAAGAGGGTTACAACCAATCTCCACCTCACAATAGAGGGAGCAAACCACAATCTCAACCTCTACCAAAGAGGGAGCAAACCAATCACCCGATCAACCTCTACCAAAGAGGGATACAACAAGAGCAAGGGTGTTTACAACAAGTGGTTTCTTTCAACCACAAACAATCTCTCTTTTCCACAAAACAAGATCCTAATAGAATAGGATAGAAGATATAGCTCAAGCATCGAAAACTAGTGTTTTGATCAAAGAAAGTCTCTTGGGAAAATACCAAATTGATATAGAAATTAAGAACAAGAAACTAATTCCCAAAAACCAATTTTCTTTGAAAATGACAAAACACTTTAAAACAAATAAGATGGATCTTTTGGCACTTAAAACTCTTTTGAAAACTTGTAAAAATACTTCAGAAAAGTAGGAATTTTTTCTCTTAAAAATCTTATATAAAACCCTAAAGAGATGGGGTATTTATAACCCAAACAGAAAACTAGCCGTTAGGCTGATCTGGCAGCCTGACAGGCTTGCGGTCGACCGGCCCGGTCGACCGCCAATGGTCATAAATGTGACCGTTGGGGCATCCAGTCGACCGCACGGCCGACCTCCCAGATACAGAGAACAGACTTCTCTGCTCCGGTCGACCGCTCGGTCGACCCAGATACAGAGAGCAAGGCTCTCTGATCCGATCGGCCGACCGGCCCACTGTGCCAGCAGACGTGCACAGGTCTGTGCACGTCGGTTGACCGCCCGGTCGACCGGCCTGGCCTGTCAGCACAGTTCTGGGTCAGAAAAACAGTTAAACATATTTCTAAAAATTATTTTTAAGTTTTGTAAAAATATCCAAAAATAGTTTTAACATTTTGCATTGATATATAAACATGTGATAAAAAGTTTAGCTCAAATATCAAGCATATGAAACTATTTTTGTGTTTTAACATTTTTACCAAAAATCAAAACTTGTATTTTATCAAACTTGGATTTTTCAACACATGAATAGGAAAGTCAAAATAAGTTTGTTTAAAAGTTAAGCATGCATGTATAGAAAGAATACATTTACTATACATAAACCAATTAAACTTGTTTTGATCAATCTATTCATGAAAACAAATATCGGTTAAACTAAAAACCGAAAAACCATAAAACGTGTGTGTTGTGCACTTGAGCATATCAACTATTCTTATCTTTACAAATGGATCTAAAACATACTAAACTATGAATACCTAAGTCTTCTTGACGATCTTCCATCTTCAAGTCGACTCGGTCCAAACACCGTGATCCAACGAGCATGGCTAAGAATGATCTTGATGCTCGGGCTCGGGAATCACCAAGTGAAGGCTTCCAAACTCCTCTTTTTGAAGCAATCACCAACTAATATCTTGATTAATGATCTGAAACTAAAATCACAAGATTATTAGTAAACATAACTACATGAGTTAATCATCATCAAAACTAGAGAGGAAAGCCTCCGGGCCAACAATCTCCCCCTTTTTGATGATGACAAAACTCATGGAGTTATATATGCATGGATTAAAGTTAAACTTCAAGGAAGCTCCCCTTTAACTCATTCATAAACAAATAAACATAAATATGCAATGAATATGAAACATGAAACATGCATAGATATGTACAAACAATAAAAAGGCTCTAGATACCCAATGAAATGTTCAAAATAAAACATGCTCTAGATACCAATTAAAATTAAACTAAATTAAACTTAATATATGCAAAACATAAATATGCATATATAAACCAAAATCTTTCTCCCCCTTTTTGTCAATCATCAACAAAGGGGTAAAAACCAAAACAAAACAAAATCTTCTCCCCCTTTTAATACAAAGAACAATTATCAATAATGGGTAAATAAAGACAATGTTCTCCCCCCTTTTGTCTAAAACAAAAACAAAACCAAATAGGGGTGACAATCAATTAAGATATCAATTGAAAATATGTCAAAGTAGCATCTTGATACCAATTGAAAGTAAACATAGATCAATCAACAAATGGTATATGCGATATACATTCATGAAGAGGAAGATGTGAAGCTTCCCTACATAGATACATTACATGAAAGAGGGATGACAAGCCCTAATTCACATAACGTACACTATGTAATGCATAAGAGGAGATGTGAAGCTCCCCCTACACACGTGTACCACATAAAGAAGAGATTGTCAAGCTCTTCAATATAAGATACACTCATCATGAATCTATATGTAGAAGAGATGTTAAGCTCTCCTTGCATATAGGCAATACAAATCAAAACTTTTGAATTTTTCTTTAAACAAAATTTTGAGATACCAAATTTTAAAAACATTCAAATAAACATCTTGATATCAAAAGAGAGTATTTTTCTTTTAAGTATATGATATCAATTTAAAATATTTATTTTCTATCATAAAGTAAGGGAGTGGAAATACAAATACAATTGTAAATATGAAAAACGAATTTTCTCCCCCTTTATGAAATACCAACAAAAATAATGCATAGGCTTGAAATAAGATACCAATTGAAAATTTAATCAATTGAAACAAAGTTGAAGCTCAAGCTTAGCATAAACAATATATATGTGTGTGTGTGTGTGTGTGTGTGTGTGTGTGTGTGTGTGTGTGTGTGTGAAAATTAGATACCAATCGAAATTGATACTATTGGAATTGAAAAGCATGTTGGGTATTCTGCTTAACAAGAATCAATCTGACAACTTATCAAGATCACTGAGATATCAACAATCTAATTGGCCAGGTCGGCAAATATCAGGTGGGAGGTTTTCCGTTCAATAGAACGTTCCTTAATTTAAGAACCACCTTTCAATTTCCTTCCTTGGTTTAAGCACCAATTAGACTGAATCCAAGTCAGTCACAATATACTGTAAAGTATATCCCCTGTATAAAGGATTTAATCCACTTATACAGTTTCACTTAGACTGAATCTAAGTCAATCTCGATATACTATAAAGTATATCCCCTGTATAAAGGACTTAGTCCACTTATACAGTAATTGAAGTGAGGTACGCTTACAGCGAATCTCCTTAAGACAATTACGTCCCCCGCACCGGTGCTTACGGGATAATGGACGCTGGTCTCCCAAGATACAACACTTCTTCACGGTATTTGGATAGCACTACCAAATCACCGTACGGTCGAACCGTAGTCAACCAGTACCTACACAGGATTAGCAAAACAGCGGTATAACGACAAATTTCAAATGAATATTTGTCTTACTCTTTTGGAGGAACACCCACTGTTGAGGACGTAGGAAGGTTGAAGAATTTTGGCAGAATCTCCTTTAGGAAGTAGCTTCGGATTCCCACTTCACTTGGAAGTCGCGGATTCCCACTTCGTTGGAAGTCACTTCTGGAATTCGTGGATTCCCACTTCGCTGTTAGAAGTTGCTCTGGAAGTCGAGGAGTCGCACTTCGCTGGAGCCCAGTTCAGAATGGAGTCAGAACTTATAGAGAGAGGGAGAGATCTTTCAGAAGAGAGAAAGATTCTTCAGTTTGGTGTGTCTGAGAATGGACCCCTGGAGCGCTTTTTATAGCGCTCTGGAGGGGTATTCTCGTCCGCCAATTCCCAACAGTTGCGACGGTTCTGTCCGAACCGTCGCAACCGACCAACCGCTCTGTCGGTTTTCCGACAGCGGTTGGCGAACGGTCGGATCCGTTCGCGCGGGCGGACACCCGTTGGAGTTTTCGAATCCTTCCGCGGGCGGGTTGGATTAACGGCCCCTGATTCAAAAAGAGAACCAGGTAGGGAACTCTGATCAGACCACGGACCACGGACCACGGACCACCGAGCCCGAGCCCACGGCCCACGGACCTAGGCCCAGGCCCGAGCCCGAGCCCGAGCCCGAGCCAGAGCCCGGCCCCGGCCCCGGCACCGGCGCCGCCGGCCGGCCGCCGCCAGCGGCGGCGCGCGTGCGTGCGTGCACGTACGCATGTACGAGTATAGTTCCCTCCAATTCGCGCGCGAAAACTCCAAGTACCCAAAGGGCACACCCTTTGGTCTCATTTTTTCTCTATTTATACCCCATATACTTCCATCACATGGCCAATGTGGGACTAAATGCTTGTAGCTAAATTTAGTCCTTTTGGCTTTGAATTAGGCAATCTTTGAACTTGAATATCTCATTCATTCGAAGTCGGAATTGAACATGTAAATATACCACGTTCATCACAAATGGAAGGAGAACACACTCCAACCATCATCCGGTTGATTTGATCAACGGATCTTGCCATAATTCATCTCGAAGATTCAGCTTTATTTTCTTCAATTCCAACAATCCCCACAATGAATGAAGAATTCAAGGAAATGACACACAAAGAGACTGACTCTATTGTGTAAGGTACTTTAGAAAAGAAACTGCATAAGGATAGGTGAACTAGGTCTTGAACCTTCCATAGCGAAAGCTTTATCGGACTTACTGGCTAATCAGTGAACTAGGTCTTGAACTGTTAGCCGTTAGTGTAAGCCAAGTCAACAAGCTTCACACAGTGACTTTCCAAATCAACTTTGGTTCTCTGTTGTGTCCGTTTTGGCCCTGGACATTCTTGGTTTCAGAGAGTATCTTTAGGGAATAACAACCTCCATAGAGATTCCCAAAGAGCCGACCCAACTCTATACTCACATAGGTGATGGACCTATTAAGAGTAGTCTACTCTACTCCACTTGTTTAGTAACAAGATATAGGCATCATTAAAAGCATTTAAGCTTATCCTTTAATCCACTTGTAGAAAAGCACTTATGTGCACCTTAGGAATGGATTGGAGTCAAGCTCCCAAGTGCTTACTTGCTGAGTCAATCATAACTAGTTTTTCCTCTTGAACTTAGTCCGTGGGATCTCCAGTCGCTAAGTGAGGTTTCCATTAAGCTGACTCGGTAAGGTTAGGCTTTTAGACCCATTCCCCTCGATGCGCAGTTTATACGCTCTCCACTTAAACCTTTAGTAAGCGGATCCGCTAAATTATCCTTTGACGATACAAAGTCAATAGAGATAATTCCATTTGAGAGCAACTGCTTCACGGTATTATGTCTACGACGAATATGTCTAGACTTACCGTTGTATATCACATTTTGTGCCCTAGATATAGCTGCTTGATTGTCGCAGTGTATACATATAGCGGGCACTGGTTTTTGTCATAACGGTATATCTTCTAAGAATTGTCGAAGCCATTCTGCTTCTTCTCCAGCCTTATCTAAGGCTATAAATTCCGATTCCATAGTGGAACGGGCAATACATGTTTGCTTAGAAGATTTCCAAGATACCGCTGCTCCTGCTAGAGTAAATACGTATCCGCTAGTTGATTTTGATTCCTCAGAATCTGCAATCCAATTAGCATCACTGTATCCTTCCAGTACAGGAGGATACTTTCCATATCTCAAGGCATATTCCTTGGTATGTGATACGTAACCCAATACTCGTAGTAGAGCGGTCCAATGTAGATCACTAGGATTATTAGTATATCTACTTAACTTGCTTACAGCGTAAGCAATATCGGGTCTAGTGCAATTCATTAAATACATTAGACTTCCGATAATCTGAGAATACTCCAACTGGCGTATTCCAATTCCTGTATTCTTATGAAGGTGGATGTGTGGGAGAAAAGGATTTGTATTCTCTTTTATCCCATGATCCTTGAATCTTTCTATCATCTTATCCACGTAGTGAGATTGAGATAGACTGATTCCATCTGGTGTTCTAGTAATTTTAATTCCTAAAATTACATCAGCAACCCCCAGATCCTTCATATCAAAACTGTTGGATAACATTCTTTTAGTGGACTTAATAATCTCAATATTAGTCCCAAGTATCAACATGTCGTCTACATAAAGACAAACAATGATACATGCATCTCCAACTGTTTTCGTGTAAACACACTTATCGCATTCATTGATAGTGAATCCATCTTTGATCATGACACTATCAAATTTCTCATGCCATTGTTTAGGAGCCTGCTTTAAACCATATAAGGATTTTACCAATTTACACACCTTGTGTTCTTGGCCCTTGACTTTAAATCCTTCAGGTTGCTCCATATATATCTCTTCACTTAATTCACCATTTAAGAATGCAGTCTTGACATCCATTTGATGGATATCTAAGTTGTGCAATACTGCAATCGCAATCAACATCCGTATGGACGTTATTCTTGTTACTGGTGAATAAGTATCGAAGTAGTCAAGTCCTTCTATTTGTCGATAACCCTTGGCTACTAATCTAGCCTTGTACTTATCGATAGATCCATCGGGTTTTAATTTTCATTTGAAAATCCACTTACACCCAATTGGTTTACTTCCAGGAGGCAAGTTTACCAATTCCCAAGTATGATTACTTAGTATGGATTCTATTTCGCTATTTATAGCTTCTTTCCACATTTGTGCTTCTGGGTTTGACATAGCCTCTTTAAATGTTTGAGGCTCGCTCTCAATAGCGTATGCTATGAAATCTGGACCAAAAGATTTTGAGATTCTAGATCTCTGACTTCTTCTTGGTTCAATTTCCGCATTTACAATTGGTTCCTCGGGGCTTTCGTCCCTGAACGCCATCTCGTGTGTTCTTTTCCCAGAAGTCTTATCTGCTTCCCGTTTGTACGGAAAGATATCTTCAAAGAACACAGCATCTCGAGATTCGATAATCATGTTTACATGAATATCTGGTATTTCTGATTTATGAACCAGAAACCTATAGGCACTACTATTCAAGGCATAGCCTATGAATATGCAGTCTATAGTTTTTGCTCCCAACTTAGTCTTTTTGGGTAATGGTGCCAGCACCTTTGCAAGGCACCCCCACATTTTGAGGTAATGGTAGGAAGGTGTCCTTCCATGCCATAACTCGAATGGTATAAGACCAAGTTTCTTGTGGGGTACTCTATTTAGAATATGATTTGCAGTTAATAGAGCTTCCCCCCACAAGTTCTGCGGAGCTCCAGAACTTACGAGCATGGAGTTAACCATCTCCTTCAAAGTTCTGTTCTTCCGTTCAGCAATTCCATTCTGCTGAGGAGTGTATGGTGCTGTAGTTTGATGTATTATACCAAAACTAGCACATAACTCACTAAAATCATTTGATTCATATTCTCCGCCTCTATCGGATTTTAGAATCTTGATTTTCTTGTTGAGTTGATTCTCAACTTCGGCTTTATATGTTGTAAACATATTTATTGCCTCATCCTTACTATTCAAAAGATACACATAACAGTATCTTGTACAGTCATCGATAAAAGTAATGAAATACTTTTTACCGCCTCTAGTTGGCATAAACTTCAAGTCACATAGATCGCTATGAATTAACCCTAAAGGTTCTGTATTTCGATCTATTGAGTGAAATAAATTTTTAGCCAACTTGGCCTCAACACAAACCTCACACTTGCGAATTTCTTCCAAGTTGAGTTTAGGAATATATCCCAGATTAGACAAGTTTTTCAAAGACTTGTAATTTACATGCCCTAATCTAGCATGCCACAGAATAGGAGACTCAAGCAAATAAACAGAAGATTTTCCTTTTATTAGCTTTGGGTACAAATACACGGACTTTTTATCAACCACTGCAACATTGGCTTTGAAAAGTCCATCTACAAGATAACCCTTTCCCACATACATCCCTCCCTTAGTAAGTACAAATTTGTCGGATTCAAATACAATTCTAAATCCTTTCTTACTAAGTATAGATCCGGAAATCAGATTCTTTCGGATGTCTGGAACATGAAGGACATCGTTAAGAGTAAGCTCTTTGCCCGATGTCCACTTCAGGATGACCTTGCCCTTTCCTTCAACCTTTGAGGAAGCTGAATTACCCATGAATAATTGCTCATCTTGCTCTAGCCTTTGATATTCTGAGAATAACAATTTCTCCGAGCAGATGTGCCTGGTAGCTCCCGTGTCTACCCACCAGTCTTTGTTATTGGTTGTCAGATTTACTTCTGACACCACAGCAGAAAGACTTGGAGATTCATGGTTGGTCATGTTGGCCTGTGGGTGGCTTTTCTTGTTCTTCTTTTGACGGCTGCGGCATTCATTTGCTTTGTGACCTTCTTTGTTGCAGATGTAACAGGTCCCTTTGAAGCGCATGGTTCTGCCGTCTTGAGCCTTGCCTTTGTACCCCTGGGAAGGCTTCTTCCTCTTCAAGCTTTTGGAAGTAGATGCTTTCCCCTTTGAGTCCTCGATCACATTTGCTTTTGCTTCGTAGGAGTTCTTGCTGCTCCTTTTCTCGGACTTGCGGTTGTCCTCCTCTATACGAAGCCTCACAATGAGATCCTCCAACTTTAGCTCCTTTCTCTTGTGCTTCAGGTAGTTCTTGAAGTCTCTCCACGCAGGGGGGAGCTTCTCCACGATGGTTGCAACCTGAAAAGTTTCAGGAAGAATCATACCTTCGGCCTCTATCTCGTGCAAGATAAGTTGGAACTCTTGCACCTGACTGATGACAGTCTTGCTATCCACCATTTTATACTCCAGAAATCGTCCAACGACGAACTTCTTGGTACCAGCATCTTCAGTCTTGTACTTCTTGTCAAGACTGGCCCATAACTTCTTTGCCGTAGTAATCGGACTGTAGACATTGTAAAGAGAGTCATCCAGTCCATTAAGAACATAATTTCGGCAAAGGAAATCACCTTGTGTCCAAGCATCGACTGCAAGGACTGAGTCCCGATCAGTTCCGGGTTCTGGTGGATCCTCCTGCAGGAATTTGGCCAGATGTAGAGTGGTCAAGTAGAAGAGCATCTTCTGTTGCCACCTCTTGAACTCTGTGCCATCAAACTTTCCTGGCTTCTCCGGCTTCGGGTTAGGAAGTGGAGTTGGCATCAAACCTTGGAGCGGTATGTTTGTTGCCTTGCTGGAGGTATCTTGATTTGTCTCAGACATTTTTTTCTGCAAGTTCAAGCAGAAAGAAGTGAGAAACATTAATTGTCTTAAGATTGTTGGGTATTCTGCTTAACAAGAATCAATCTGACAACTTATCAAGATCACTGAGATATCAACAATCTAATTGGCCAGGTCGGCAAATATCAGGTGGGAGGTTTTCCGTTCAATAGAACGTTCCTTAATTTAAGAACCACCTTTCAATTTCCTTCCTTGGTTTAAGCACCAATTAGACTGAATCCAAGTCAGTCACAATATACTGTAAAGTATATCCCCTGTATAAAGGATTTAATCCACTTATACAGTTTCACTTAGACTGAATCTAAGTCAATCTCGATATACTATAAAGTATATCCCCTGTATAAAGGACTTAGTCCACTTATACAGTAATTGAAGTGAGGTACGCTTACAGCGAATCTCCTTAAGACAATTACGTCCCCCGCACCGGTGCTTACGGGATAATGGACGCTGGTCTCCCAAGATACAACACTTCTTCACGGTATTTGGATAGCACTACCAAATCACCGTACGGTCGAACCGTAGTCAACCAGTACCTACACAGGATTAGCAAAACAGCGGTATAACGACAAATTTCAAATGAATATTTGTCTTACTCTTTTGGAGGAACACCCACTGTTGAGGACGTAGGAAGGTTGAAGAATTTTGGCAGAATCTCCTTTAGGAAGTAGCTTCGGATTCCCACTTCACTTGGAAGTCGCGGATTCCCACTTCGTTGGAAGTCACTTCTGGAATTCGTGGATTCCCACTTCGCTGTTAGAAGTTGCTCTGGAAGTCGAGGAGTCGCACTTCGCTGGAGCCCAGTTCAGAACGGAGTCAGAACTTATAGAGAGAGGGAGAGATCTTTCAGAAGAGAGAAAAGATTCTTCAGTTTGGTGTGTCTGAGAATGGACCCCTGGAGCGCTTTTTATAGCGCTCTGGAGGGGTATTCTCGTCCGCCAATTCCCAACAGTTGCGACGGTTCTGTCCGAACCGTCGCAACCGACCAACCGCTCTGTCGGTTTTCCGACAGCGGTTGGCGAACGGTCGGATCCGTTCGCGCGGGCGGACACCCGTTGGAGTTTTCGAATCCTTCCGCGGGCGGGTTGGATTAACGGCCCCTGATTCAAAAAGAGAACCAGGTAGGGAACTCTGATCAGACCACGGACCACGGACCACGGACCACCGAGCCCGAGCCCGAGCCCCGGCACCGGCGCCGGCGGCCGGCCGCCGCCAGCGGCGGCGCGCGTGCGTGCACGTACGCATGTACGAGTATAGTTCCCTCCAATTCGCGCGCGAAAACTCCAAGTACCCAAAGGGCACACCCTTTGGTCTCATTTTTTCTCTATTTATACCCCATATACTTCCATCACATGGCCAATGTGGGACTAAATGCTTGTAGCTAAATTTAGTCCCTTTTGGCTTTGAATTAGGCAATCTTTGAACTTGAATATCTCATTCATTCGAAGTCGGAATTGAACATGTAATATACCACGTTCATCACAAATGGAAGGAGAACACACTCCAACCATCATCCGGTTGATTTGATCAACGGATCTTGCCATAATTCATCTCGAAGATTCAGCTTTATTTTCTTCAATTCCAACAAAGCATACATACATACAAACATATATGAATATACAAGAAAAGTCAAGATTGATACCAATTGAAAGAATTCAATGATACCAATTGAAACAACAATAATGATCAAGTGTATACATCATATAACTACCACCCAACCATGTTCAAGTTTAAAATGATTTTCAATATAAAGCATACATGAGCATGATCTCCCATCCAACCGCCCTTTAGATGGTAGGGGTTTTCAAAAAATAGATTTGAAAAATAAAGTGTGTTTGAAAACTCTACCAAAATGAAGAATATCGCAACTAGTTAAATGGAAAAACTTGTAAACTAGTACGAAATCCTTCAAGTAAGGAATAAAACAAAATTATTCTTCACGAAAACATGAAATTCACAAGATAGTCAACACTCATAAACAATTAAGCATAAATATAACTCATGAAAACAAACACATGAGTAAACAATAAATGTGAGTGTACAAATAAGATGTGAAGATCATAATCATGAAAGATATTCAATTAAGCTCAATTAATTTCTTGAAACATGAAAACATGAAAATCATCAAAACTATTTAATCTTCAAGGTATATGTATGTCCTATACAAATTAAAGTATACATACATATCCAAACACAACGAGTCCACAAAGTTATATGCATTAAGGCACGTGGCTCAAAGGATGTATATGTATAGCAATAATTTGGATAAAATGGACATATACATGAAGTTAAACATATAAACATAAAACAAATTCAAGAATGGGAATACAAATCTAAAATGTATGAATCATCAAAACTAGACTATACTAGCACATCTAATGGGAACAAATAAGCAATCAAGCACAAACATATATAGATTTATTTGTGATCCACTATATGTACAAGTATATACCTAGTCTTAATGAAAACTAACATTTAAACAAGTAATCAACACATGAAGCATAAAAATAAGATATAAATCAACATGATAAACATAAACATGATTATTATTTAAATTCACATGTTATTAAACCTATGATTAACATGATAGCTAAACAAATGGTGAGAACACTAAAATAATAGTCCATATTAAACATGGGTGTCTCAAAGGGCTATACATGTATGTCAAGGATCTAATAAGCATGGCATTATCATAATAATCAACAAACAATAAAACATGCTATAAACAATGAATATGAAAGCATGCAAAAAATAATAAGGAGTTAGGAATCGTTACCAAAACCTAGAAGGCAACTTTCCTTATCTCCAAAACATGGTGGTCCTCTCCACCAAACTTTCCTTGAAAGTGATGCATCCAATGATTTCCATGAAGCTCGGAACTCATCCACTCCAAGGTACCTCTACTCTCACGTCATGCGAGAGCCCACACCTACATCAAACACACGAGGGGTGGTCTTTGGTACCCATATCTTATTGGGTCCATGGGAGTTAGTACCTTCTCTAACCCAAACAAATTTATTTGCTAATTACAATCATGTATACGATCAAAACAAAATTTAACAAGGTGACCCTTACGTCCACAATGTGTACAAGTGTACACATGAGCATACAAGTGATGGGTGTGTCCGTGTGGAGCATGTGTATGCCGTGGAGGGTGTGCATGAATAGATGAAACTTGTTTCTTTTGAAATAAAGTTTCCAAACGTGTATGGCCCACTACACATTGGCTCAAAGTGGAGCCCAAACAATCTACACTCTTCTTAAGCATGGATATATTATTGTTAATCAAAGAAGAAGTGTGACATGCAATAGGTGAAGTGTGTGATACTACCCTAGCATGGCAAACATGTGAAGAAATATCATTTTTCAAAGATTTATTTTTGTTTAAAACAAATTTCTAATTCTTTTGAAATAAAATCAATTTCTCTTTTTAAAGAATCATTATCTCTTAAAACAAATTCAACTTTTGAAGACAAAACATCATTATTCTTCAAAAGTGTTTCACAATCATTTTTAGATTTTAAAACTTTATTTTCTTTTAATGCAAGTTCAAGTTGAGATCTCAATGAATCCCTTTCATTATATACCTCAACCTTGTCTTGCAAAACCTTGTCAAGTTTAGAAGACAATTTTCATTTTCTTTATTTAAAGCAAATGTATTCTTTTTCAAAATGTTATATTTTTCTATTAATTTTTCACACACAATAGATAGTTCTTCATTTAAAGCATGGGGATCAATATTATCATCACATGAAGAACTAGAATCAAAACTATCTAGTTGAGTTTCCGATTGTACCTCAAGGGAGTCATTCTCTTGGATCATATAGCATTGTGAATCGGATTCTCCACTAGTCTCCTCCTCTTGTTGAATTGGCATTTGAAGCTCGGAGGTGGTGGTGGTTGTCAACTTGTTCCACACTGCAAAGGCGGAATCAAGATTAGAAACATGCATAAGATAATCTTTAGGTAGCGTGCTTCTAATGGCCTCAAGGGCTTGTGTATTGGCCCCTATATGCTTGCTATCACTAAGGTAGGATTCCTTGGTAATGGCAAGGTAAACCTTATGTCCTAGGGTTTGTAAATAAACGGACATCCTAATCTTCCAAACAATGATGTTGGAAGGGTCAAACATAGGTGGGGTCATGAAGTCCATGGATGTAAACTATATGTGTGCAAACAAGCAAAATGCAAATGATAGATTAGCAAATAAAGGATCTCACTCCTAGGATGTTAAGCCTAAGTATCAGGAGCGTAGGCTCTGATACCAATTGTAAATCACCTAAAGGGGGGTGAATAGGTGATATGCTAATCTATAAACTAAATGCGCTAAATGCGGAAGCTTAAAAACTATTTTGCAACACACTTAATACAACCAACAAGTGTAGCCGAATTCCCCGTGAAGGGCTCTGGACTAACTCCTCTTGATTCCCCTAGATATGGGTTGAGGTGCTATATGAAGCTCTTGTGGTTAAGTACAAGTGAGGCACACACAAACAAGCCAAGCATATAATGGATGTACAACAATATGAAAGATGCAAGGCAACACAAGCAATATGATTGATATGACAATATGAATAATGCTATGCACAATACAAAGAGAGAGTTGGAGAGACAATGGATCAAACGCAAACACAAAGATATGTTTCGAGGTTTGATCCCCTAGCTCTACGTCCCTGCCTTCACCGAGAAGGATTTCTAATCCACTATACTCCCACCGAGGGAACCTCCACCGAGGAGGATTGTTACAACAATAGGAGTACCGAACTCCTCTCTCAAACACCGCCTCACAACCGAGGGGTAGGCCCGTAGCCAAACAACAACCAACGCCTCTACCGAAGAGGGTTACAACCAATCTCCACCTCACAAAAAAGGGAGCAAACCACAATCTTAACCTCTACCAAAGAAGGAGCAAACCAATCACCCGATCAACCTCTACCAAAGAGGGATACAACAAGAGCAAGGGTGTTTACAACAAGTGGTTTCTTTCAACCACAAACAATCTCTCTTTTCCACAAAACAAGATCCTAATAGAATAGGATAGAAGATATAGCTCAAGTGTGGAAAACTAGTGTTTTGATCAAAGAAAATCTCTTGGGAAAATACCAAATTGATATAGAAATTAAGAACAAGAAACTAATTCCCAAAAACCTATTTTCTTTAAAAATGACAAAACACTTTAAAACAAATAAGATGTATCTTTTGGCACTTAAAACTCTTTTGAAAACTTGTAAAAACACTTCAAAAAGTAAGAATTTTTGCTCTTAAAAATCTTATATAAAACCCTAAAGAGATGGGGTATTTATAGCCCAAACAGAAAACTAGCCGTTAGGCTAATCTGGCAGCCTGACATGCTTGCGGTCGACCGGCCCGGTCGACCGCCAACGGTCATAAATGTGACCGTTGGGGCATCCGGTCGACCGCACGGCCGACCGCCCAGATACAGAGAACAGACTTCTCTGCTCCGGCCGACTGCTCGGTCGACCGCCCAGATACAGAGAGCAAGGCTCTCTGATCCGGTCGGCCGACCGGCCGACCGGCCCACTGTGCCAGCAGACGTGCACAGGTCTGTGCACGTCGGTCGACCGCCCGGTCGACCGGCCTGGCCTGTCAGCACAGTTCTGGGTTAGAAAAACAGTTAAACATATTTCTAAAAATTCTTTTTAAGTTTTGTAAAAATATCCAAAAATAGTTTTAACATTTTGCATTGATATATAAACATGTGATAAAAAGTTTAGCTCAAATATCAAGCATATGAAACTATTTTTGTGTTTTAACATTTTTACCAAAAACCAAAACTTGTATTTTATCAAACTTGAATTTTTCAACACATGAATAGGAAAGTCAAAATAAGTTTGTTTAAAAATTAAGCATGCATGTATAGAAAGAATACATCTACTATACATAAACCAATTAAACTTGTTTTGATCAATCTATTCATGAAAACAAATATCGGTTAAACTAAAACCGAAAAACCATAAAACGTGTGTGTTGTGCACTTGAGCATATCAACTATTCTTATCTTTACAAATGGATCTAAAACACACTAAACTATGGATACCTAAGTCTTCTTGACGATCTTCCATCTTCAAGTCGACTCGGTCCAAACACCGTGATCCAACGAGCATGGCTAAGAATGATCTTGATGCTCGGGCTCGGGAATCACCAAGTGAAGGCTTCCAAACTCCTCTTTTTGAAGCAATCACCAACTAATATCTTGATTAATGATCTGAAACTAAAATCACAAGATTATTAGTAAACATAACTACATGAGTTAATCATCATCAAAACTAGAGAGGAAAGCCTCCGGGCCAACAGCAAGGACTATCACTGCACATACGAAGGGATTTTATCGCTTAGCATCACGCTAAGATTTGACTATGACGAAGGAACAAGCGGTGAAGTACATCAGCGGTCTAAAGTACCAAATTCCAGAACGTGTGATCCTTCAGATGTGCTCTCCGTTGACGAAGCTCATAACATGGCATTGAAGATTGAGAGACTACAAAGCAGAGCTCCACCTTTTCAGACGTCTGATGTCAATTGAAGAGCCATCCGGTGGCGAATGGATTCAGCCGAGTTCCATGATGGTTGAACAACCGCCAGCCCAACAGACAATCAAAGCCCTTGTGCCAGCACCGACCACAACCACCACAGTTGTAAAGAGCAAAGAATCCCTCAACAGGTGGAGTAACTTCTTTCTTGACCAATAAAGTAACTCCCTTCTTTGTTTCCTTTGATTCCATGAAAAACTCGCCTCGATTGCACATGCATGCGAATTAGACTTGACTTTGGAGTAAGTGGAACTGACCTCATGGCAACCTTTTTGCCCTTCCAAATGAACATATAGATGTTCTCTTTACCTCTATTGGTAGCATAAACATCGTGTTGTTATGGTCTCTTCAAAAGAATATGACATGCGTCCATGTCAACCACATCACAAGCAACAGAATTTTGATAATATTTGCCAATTGAAATAAAAACATAGCATAGATCTTTTACCTTGATGGAGGGTCTCTTCTTGATCTAACCAATGGTGTAAGGATGAGGGTGTGGCTCCGTCTCTAACTTCAAATGCTCTACAAGTGCTCTAGACACAATATTCTCTCAGCTTCTGTTGTCAATGATGATATTGCATACCTTATTTTTGACTGAACACCTAGAGTAAAAGATTTGATGTCGCTGCGTATTATCGGGGGTCTTTTGGTTGCGCTGCAATCTTTAAACAACACAAGTTGTAGATTAGTTGATGGATGTAAAGGTGTATTATAGTAGTAGTTGAGAAAAAATAATCGATGGGTGACATGATGGTGGTTATTGTGGTGGATGTGAGGGTGGAAGTGGTGGAGGAAGATTAGTTGATGAGTGATGTGGTGATGGCTAATGTGGTGGATAAGAGATCGGAGGTGGTGGAGGAAATTTAGTAGATGGATGACCATATCTGCTTCAGTACGTACCATCGGTTAGACTTTAATCATCAATTTTGAGGGACAATCTCTTGAGCTCTTAAGCTATACCGTCCAAGATTGAGTTGATAGCACGAATATTCCCGTCAACAATGCCAATCCTTGTGAAAAAATCTTGCAATCCATCATTGTCTCCTGTCATCGTTGGAAAATAGCCGAAGCTCTGATATCGCTTGACACAGACAAGGAAACGAACCACACCAGCCAGATCTTATTATAGCGCCAACTAACTCTAAAGAATATGTTCTGGTAGAAAAAGCACTCGAAATCACGAGTAAAAGATAAACAACTCGAATCCATGAGCAATTGAAAGAGAAAATACTTAATTTTTATTGACTACCAAAAGTTCGATACTAAAACAAAGATATAATGACCTTATATAAGCAAATAAAGAAGAATATTAATCCAACTAGAAAACTTAATTAAATAAAACAAAAAATAAATCAGAATTCAACTCAAACTAGAAAACTAAATCCTACACAGACTCGGATATGCTGATACACAGCAGACCTATTGACAGTAAGATGGCCATTGTCGACAGATTGTATAACTTCAACTCTCGGAAAAAACACTTCTGAACTCAGTCTGTCAACAACTGAAATTGACTTGTGACAGTTCGGCTCAGTCTATCGACAACTGATTTTGACTGTCGATAGCTGAAACTCAAAATTGGCCTGCTACCTTGATTTTTTTCCTACATCAAAAAGATGTGATGATTCCATGTGCTGAAGTTGGGGGACAACCAGCAACTTTGTTCCTCTGAATCCACTTCCTTTTCTCAGTTGCACAGCATAAAGGCAAGTGAGCTGGAACGAAGCTCATGCATTCAACTTTAACACAGAACTTTAAGCAATTTAGCTTTGGATTTTCTAGAATAAAGAGATGAGCACTGAGTTTTAGATGCCATGCTGTGCTTAGCTTCAGCAAATTCTCTCTTCAGGGGATGGCCCTTTGCCCTTAAGATAGATTTAACCTGAACAGCCAAGATTGTTTCAATCGATTTGGTTAATTGGGAGATATGCTTCAGCCTCAGTTTTCATACCAAGATGATTTCACCTATTGACCAACTAAATACACAATACATAAAGATACACATATAACTAAATATGCATGCATGTTATATCTGAATAATGCATATGCATCAGTACATGTAATATATGTACAACATTTGATATGTGTGTGTAAAACTAGTAAGTATATACACAACATAACATCTCAATAACACAATGTAAATAAAGATACTAATATATAATATATTAAAAAAAAAAAAAACTGAATCCAAACTGTATTGTTCTTCAGTTCGGTTTAAAATCAGTTCCAATACATTTTGGTTCAGTTTCAGTTAAACCAAACCAACCCAGCCTATTGCTCGACCAACGGATAAAAAGAATTCATATAATAGGATTCCAAGTTTCGGAATGAAAGCTATGTTGTTGTTACCATTGCTTCCAGGAAAACGTGGGAAATCCCACCCTCTCACCTTCGTAGAAGGAAATTCTTCTTTATTCTTCCCCGCCTGTGTTGTACTCTCTCTCTCTCTCTCTCTCTCTCTCTCTCTCTCTCTGAATACAACCAAGCACCTCTTGGTTGATTGGTCGGTTGGTTGGTTGTCATTGTCATTGCCACAATCGGCTTAGAAGTCAGTATTTCAATATGATGACAAGAATTATAGCTTCTTGCTACATAAGGTGCTCAAGTTTTTGCTAAGTCCTATCCCGTGCACATTATCATGATAGAGATTGGATCGGGTAACTCAATAAGAAAAGAGTGGAACACAAAGGTTTGAAATTTTATTTAGGTGTCCACATGGATGAACTTCTCTTGTGAAGTGGGATAACAGTATGTGATCTTATCTTCTTCTCTTATGTATAACATGTAACCTTGGCGCGATTCCATTAGACAATTCAAATTGCTAATGATGGATGTCAAGAATTAATTTCAAAAGTGTTGGAATCCAATCAACAGAGAACAGTAACACCAGAAAATAGTCACCAATCACACGAACAAGTAAATAAAAGAAAAAAAAAGAGAGAGAACACAAGATTTAACAAGGCTCTGCAATTGCCTACATCCTTGGGGTAAAAGGGGAGAGAGTTCTTATTGAATCAATCAAGTACAGGTTACTAATATTGGGGACAATACCCCTCTATATATAGCCAAAGAAGCCACGAAGAAAAGGATAACCAAAAATATCGAATTCGGATCAGAAACGAATTCTGAATCAGATATGGAAACAAGTCGTGCATCTGCATTAGTCGACTATAAGTCGACTAATTACTTTTATTAGTCGACTAATACATATATTAGTCGACTAGTCTATAGTAAAACAGATTTGTCAACTCTTTATTTGTATCATTAGTCGACTAAGCTAAATACTTAATCGACTAGGTTGGGTTCCTCCTGTGCAATCCACCATTAATACGACTGATACGCTTTCGTATTTGATACCAATTGCTTCGATTTTGGATAAACTCCAACAGAATTTAAAAGACTCTATCAATAAGATTTTACCCTCTTCCCATAATTCTTTATCTCGGTGAAGATTTCTCAAATCTGAACTGAACACAACATAGCACCACGTCGGCTCCAATTTGGCTGCATCATTGTGGTTGTCTATATACCCATTCCCAATGAGATCAAGCCATACATAGTTCATCCAAACGAGCTTCACCGAGCTCACACAACTGGATGGATATGAGGTAACTCTTTGCAATGTGCAAACTTTACTCTTGAAATAATCTTGGTAAGCATATTAGCGGGATTCTCCTTTGTGTGATATTTCTGTAACTTGATGTTAATTTCATCAAAAATCTCCAAAATAAAGTGGAACCTGACATCAATGTGTTTCGTCTTTACATGATATACCTGATTTTTTGCCAAATAGATAGCACTTATGCTATCACAATTGATTTTCAACAGATCATGATCAATCTCCAAGTCGTCAATCAACCATTGAAGCCAAATTGCCTTCTCCATAGCCTCTATCATGGTCATATACTCGGTCTCCATCGTAGATAATGCGACAATCTAATAAAGCGCCAACTGTGGGACAATGTAAATACATATCCCGTTCTGGAACGGCATTTGTTGAGGTCCCAACATAGTTGGAATCAACATATCCAATACACACTTGCTCACCAGCAACATCCTTTATGAAAATCAAACCAATGTCTATGGTACCTTTAATGTATCGTAGAATTCACTTCACCGCCTCCCAATGACCCCTACCGAGATCGTGCATATATCTGCTCACCATTGAGACAGCTTGTGATAAGTCAGGCCTTGTATACACCATTTCATACATTAAACTACCAACTGCATTAGCATAGGGCACGTGAGTCATGTACTCATGCTCTTCAACAGTAGTAGGAGACATAGTAGCATTTAACTTGGAAGAGGAGTCAATGGTGTACTTACAGCCTTTGTATCATCATTGATGTTGAAATTCTGAAGTACCTTCTTCAAATACCCCTTCGGTATCAAGCTAACCCTACCACCTTTCCAGTCTCGCTCAATCTCTATGCCTAGCACCTTTTTTGTTTCACTCAGATCTTTCATCTCGAATTCAGAAGATAAGTCTTTCTTCAGTTTATCAAGAGCAGATCTGCTCTTAGAAGCGATGAGCATATCATCTACATACAAGAGTAGATAGATGTACTCTCTATCATGTAGCTCATTGTAATACACACATAGGTCATAATGGCTTCGTGTGTACCTCTTCCCTCTTATGAAACTATCAAAATGCTTGTACAACTACCTTGGTGATTGTTTTAATTCATACAACGATTTTTTTAGTTTGCATACCATATTCTCTTTTACTGCAGTTTTGAACCCGAGATATGTAGATCTCCTCTTCAAGATCTCCATGGAGAAAGGCGATCTTCATATCGAGCTGATCAAGTTTCAACTCGTACTATGCTACCAGTGTCAACAAAATCCGAATACACGAGTGTTTTACAACAGGTGAGAATATCTCGTTGTATTCGATGCCTTTTGATTGAGTGTAGCCTTTAGCTACCAATCTAGCTTTGTAGAATATAGTATCACCATCTGAAGATCCTTGTTTTTTTGCAAATACTTACTTACAATTGATCGCTTTCTTTCTCTTAGGCAACTCTGACAATTTCAAGTGTTGTTCTTGTGTGGAGACTATCTCTTCCTTAATGGTATCCTTTGGCATCTTAGACTCTAAACTGATTTCAGCTTCCCTCTAAATAGTCATGATTACCTCCTCAATGATTGGGGGAGCATAGGCTACGATCATATTAATAGTGAGCCAACTGGGTTTACGTGAATTTCTCCGAGTTCTTTAAACTGCAATAGATTCTTAGACATTACCTATAGCCTGTCCTTGATCCTCATCATTATCAGTATCTTGTTTGGCTACCTGATCTCCCTGTGTCACCGAGAGTATAACCTTAAATGATACTCATTTTTCTAGAGATGATAAAGTAGCGTCACTCTTCACTTGCTGCAATATTCTGTTGGCCATCTAACTCTCCACCTACTGAGAGTTGTAGGCTTCACCATTAAAGTCTCATCAAACGTGACGTGTCTACTCAAGATAAATTTCCTGTCCTTTGGATCCCAAATTTTATAGCATTTTACTCTTTGAATCCTATGAACACGCATTTTCTCGCTTTTGGGTCCAACTTGTCTTATTTGACATGATAGTAGGCTGAACATCCAAATACTCATAGCGAAGCATAATCCTAAGCAACTTTCCTTGACCAAACCTCTAGAGGAGTTTTACCTCCTATTGTAGATGAAGGAAACCTGTTAACGAGATGGCAAGTATAAGCCAATTCCTCAGCCCAAAAAGATTTCGATATGCTGGTGTTGGATAACTGCAACAAACCTTCTCTAGTAAGGTCATGTTCATCCTTTCAGCCACCCTGTTTTATTGTTGTGTTTCTCTTACTGTGAAGTACTTTTCTGTGCCCTCATCACGACATAGTTGTAAGAAAGGATCGCTTGTATACTCTCCTCTATTTTCTGAATGGAGTACCTTGATCTTTCTTCTCGTATTTTCTCCATGTTCTTTTTCCACTTCACAGACAACTCTAGGACTTCCCATTTGTGCTTCAGGGTGTATACCCAACATCGCCTAGAGTAATCATTTATAAAAGATACAAAGTAATGGTTACCTCCAATAGATGTCGTCTTGGTAGGTCCCCAGACATCTGTGTGAATATAATCCAGAATTCTCTTGGTGCAATAAGTTGCAGTGCCAAATCTCATCTTGGTCTTCTTTCTGATGATGTAATGTTCACAAAATTTTAATTTGCAGGTACTAACATCTTTCAATAAATCTTACTTTGCAAGAGTTTGCAAAAATATTTCTCCTGTATGTCCGAGCCTCATGAATATGTAGAAGTCGCCACTTGCCATGTAATCGCACTACTCTTCAAGTAGTAAAGGTTATTGGGTCGGATGCCCTTTATAACAACCATCGAGCCTTTAATCATCCTGAGAACTCCATCTCTAATAGATACTTCAAGATCTAATGCTTTTAAGGCACCAACAGAGATAAGATTCTTTTTTAGTAAAAGTATATACCTCACATCCTTCAGTTCCTACACCATCCCATCAAACATCTTGACCACGACAATATCTATATCTTTCATGTGACATGGACGACATCACCCATGACATCGGAACAACCATCTAGTTTCTCAAAACTAGATTGTCAATCCCTGTTGGGACATACATGATAGGTAGCTCCTGCATCAATCGTCAACTCAGAATCACCTGAGTAACGTACAGTAGGGGTAGTGACTGAGAATGAAAATACAAATGAGTATGAGTCTGATCCATCTACCTGTGAAGTACAACCCGATTGGTATTGATCACCTGTGTAAGATTTGCCTCGGTCTTTGACTCCTTTTCCTAATTTTATCCTTGATCCTATGGCCAGTCCCAAATGAAAATGGACAGTATTGTGTGGATCAATAAATGCCCAGTTTAGATTCTGTTCGGAAAACCGCCCATT
This sequence comes from Agave tequilana, assembly GCA_038442645.1. Classification (NCBI taxonomy): domain Eukaryota; kingdom Viridiplantae; phylum Streptophyta; class Magnoliopsida; order Asparagales; family Asparagaceae; genus Agave; species Agave tequilana. The sequence goes on from JAVJIF010034543.1 coordinate 47,665, forward strand.
TCAATTTGGGTCAACTTCAGCCCGGCCCATTCTCACCCTTAGTCCTTCTAGACTCCAATTCACCCCTACTGGATTCTCCCTAGACTGGGTTCTCGACCCAGGCTCGAACTGACTTGGTCGACCAGGAGGCGGTCTAAAAGATCATGGCCTTGACGCAACTCGTGGGCCGAGTCTATACCCAATGTGTGTCGTGGCCTGTGGCACGAGATCGAGTGTACGCCCTACACAAACGACGTCTACCACGTGGTCTCCTTCTCTTTCGACACCCTCTACTATGACATCGCGTTCCCCACATTCGACCGAACCACTGCGACCTTCCACCCCGCAATTTCTAAAGCTCACCCACTTGCGCACCCTCTTTTTCTACTGCTGTTTCAGTAGCAACCACCAGCCAATTCCGCCCCCCTCGGCCGCTTGGGCGCGGGCCTTCTATCCTTAGTGCTGCTCGAGAACGACCACATGGGCCCATCCCTGCCGAGCTGGACAACGTCACTCAAGCTACTCGATCTCCACTCAATTGTCTAGGGTCTTGTGTCTTGGGAAAATAATATGTATGCTCTGATACCAATTGTTGTGATTTTAGGGGAGGATACCCCACGACCAGATCGACTGGGGCAGCGCAGCAGAAACAAACCATATCTTCTATGGCAACGTGAAAAAGAGAAGAAGAAAATATTTCAAAGTAGATAGAAAGCCAACAAACAATATAGGTAATTTCACCAATCAAATAGATCGTGTGTACATCCACGAGAGAAGGGAGAGAACTTTATTAAAATTTTAAGAGAGTATAATAAGAATTACTTACACCTCATGCTGAGAAGATTACAAGCCCTTGATGGTCGCCAAGAATAACGAACCCTTGTGGCTAAGGTTCTTTCACGAATCTCTCCTATATGAATTACGTTTTTAAGAATTGCTAATTCATTGGGATTCTCTTGGAATACATTGAAGGCCAACCCTAAGGGGTTATTTATAAATCACAGAACACCTAATCCTAAACAAACTCTATCAATCAGAATAAAGAAAACTTAAATCCAACTCAGATTCAAAACAGATTCAGAAAAGAAAACTACAAAATCCGACATTAATCGATCTTCACGACGTATTCACATCATAATCCTAACATTGTCCCGCCTGCTCTAGCCAGGCTGACCCGAATCCAAAAACTTGATCTCAGCGGCAACCAGCTAACGGGCAGGTCCCAAAACTGAGTTTGCTCGATTTGAGCGTTCTGGATCTCAGCCACAACCTCCTCCAGGGTTTGATCCCTGCTGCTCTCCTCACCTGATCCAAATCGCTAATCAAGCTGGACCTGAGCAGAAATTAATGGGTCTGATACCCGGTCGATCAACAACTTCAGAAACTTAATGCTGCTCAATTTGAGCCACAACTCTCTCTGGGCCACTTCCAGAATTTCTCGAAAGGCTAGTTTCTCTCCGAACTCTGATTCTAAAGGGGAATTTCATGGGTCCTGCAAGAATTCCTGCTAACGACTTATCAGGTCTGAAGGAGCAGAGCACGCTGGTACTGTCCAACATGGGGCTGAACGGACCCATACCCGAATCCACTGGAGAACTGGGTAGTCTCCGAGTGCTGTATCTTGATGGCAATGAGCTGAATGGTGTTGCGCGCAGGATAACAACCCCTCTGAGGAATCCACCAATCAGGCGGAGACTTGATGCAGCCGGAGAAGCAACCAACACGACAAGAACAGAAAACAATGGAGAAAAGCAATCAACACAGTATTTAATGAGGTTCGGCAACATGCCTACGTCCTCGGGGTAAGGAGAGAGAGATTTTATTGATTCAGCAATCAATACAAACTAATACAGAGGGAACTTTTCAGAGGGATTCTTTGGGGATACGATACATTAGGGCTCTAGCCCTTATTTATAGCCACAGAGTCCCTGAATTTAAGGAAACTCAGATTAGATTCGATCCCCTCCAGAAAAGGAATCCGAATCCTAAAAGGAAAGCTAAAACGCGTCTGTCGGTCGACCGCGCCGGTCGACCGGACCCAACTGAGAGCTAAGGCCTGTCAGTCGGTCGACCGGGCGGTCGACCGTGATGATCCTGAGCACGTCGTGCACGCCAGTTGACCGGGCGGCCAACCGCCTTCTCTACCGGTCGACCGGGTGGCCGACCGGGAGCACAACCTGGCTTGCTCAATGCTCCGTTTCTCGCTCCTTTGATTTCCGATCTCTGTTAACTTTCTCTACTCCTCTATCTCCTCTCTCCCTACAAATGGGTCCATTCCTCTGAGCTTTAGAAAGCAGGAGAAACTCAGTGAGTTGAGATTGGAGAACAATAAGCTGGAGGGATTGACTCCTTTTGGTAAAGAGATGGTTTGGAGAATGGGGAGAAAGCTGAGGTTTGAGAACAACACTGCTCTCTGTCACGATATGAGAGAAGGGACAATGGGATGGCCTTGACTTCTTGTCGGGGATCAGTTACTGCGATCCTCAGACTACGAGCTCGGTTGGTCGAATAACACACCATTTGTCCACGGCAGCGAGTCGTGGTGTCTTGCCTTGGGAGCTGAGCTCATCGGGGCTGGACTCTGGGAGTTTGGCTCATAGGGTGCTTGGTTTGGTTGCTGGATTTGTGCTCTTTGTTCTTGTTCTGTGATTGTATATGTTCGGTAACTGAGAATAGGATACTTTTTGTGTAAATTAAGGTGGAATCATAACAGCAAATCTCATCAGAAAACTCTTGTAAATATGATTAATCATTATGGATTCAAGTAAGCTTTGATCATGCGTATATGAACATTTGTTGCTAGATCATGTACAAACTGACAACAAATAAAACTGAGTCAAGATTGGGGTTGATCTCATAAGTAAAAACTTTGAATGCCACTAGTACACAAATGTACAATTTACAACAAATGAAACTTTAGTCAAGATTACACATCATCAGATAACAGTCTGTAAGAAACAGAACATATAGACAAGGGATTTTTGCATATATATAGCTCGAACTGTTGATACATGCTACTTTCCGCCATGCCACAAAAGCGCTATCAAATGCTACGTCATGCGGTAGCCACAGGTTAGTGGTACATGTGCACATCAAGAGGAGCTTGAAATAGGGCATATAAATACATTGATTCACTAAATCGTGTGCTGATGAAACGATGGAGAAATGAAATCCGAGTCTAGTCCAGGTCAAGATTTTTACACATCAAGTGGAAACCCATCAATGGACATAAGTCTTCTTCGGCTTTGAGGCTTTCGTTTTGGCAAAGAGAAGAGACAACATGCTTTTGCTACGAATAGGAGCCCGAATTAGATCACGACGTGGATTGTCAAAGGACCGGAATGCTGATAAGGGTTTGGGAACCTCCAACGTAGCCTGCAGTAGATCGAATGGCCCATTAGTAGACGCAAAAACAAATCTAGGGTTCTTTAGGTTCTACCATTAGGAGAAAGCATATGTAACTAGTAGGTATCAGATCCTACCTTACTGAATGGCTGCAGAGTGGAAGTCCCACTGCTTGACTGAAGATGAGTGGATAATGGCAATGATGATGCAGCCTCTTCTGGATCTGCATTTATAAAATTGAAAGCAAATTATGTTATCTAGCTAATCTAATCAGGAAAAAATTGATTAAAAATATAGAAAAAATAGACATCATAATGACAATAATCAGGTTAGCAGAACTTTGAGTGTACCAAGTAGATGAAAGACCTCAGAAGTCAATTTAGAAGTTTTGAAATTTCCACTGCTGCAAAAGGTACACAACTTTTAAGGATCAGTTCAAATATAACATGGTACCAGTTCCAGCAGGCTGTATAGATGATGCAAATAAGTATGAAGAGTGCGGAAATTGAAATCAAAGATCAAGTGCTTTCCCTATAGTTGCACTTGAAGCTCCATTTGCTGTCGAGTTGGCCTCTGAGGCGAGATGCCAGGATAGGGTTTTTGATGCACACTCATCAAAAGTACTTTATGATAAGAAGATATAAATACCGAAGAAAATTTAACAACAACAAAGGAGTTCAATTTGCTTCAATCGTAAAAACTTAGCACCTGGAAGATGAGGACGAGGTTTTGCTTGTGTTTGTGACAGTTGGTGTCTATGTACCTTTTGATTGACAGAATCTAGCTTGACAATTCAAATAAAATAGTTAGGTCACATCTTTTACAAAAGTTGCTTGGTACCAGATCTTAATCATACTTGGAAGAATGTAATGCTTGTGATGTCTTGGAGTGGTAGCCAACATCTGCTGTTGCCGAAGGCCTTCTTTGTCCACATAAGTTTGGCATGTAAGAACTCGCTGTGTGTGAAATAGCAAAAGTAAGTTTGTGTCCAACATTTAAAGCCACAAGGGAAGAAGTCAGAAGGTACCTGATTCAGACAAGAAATCTTAAGCTCCACAGTGGAGACATCCAGTGTCTGTTGTTCAAAGAGGTCTGTCAATTTGTATGCAACAGTACCAAGGTGGTCAACAGCATTGACGAGGGCCCGAACAGCATAATCTTTTAAATTGTCCAGCACCCTGATAAATATAGTTAGTTTTTGCAAAAGAGAAGTAAACTGAGCTAGTTTACTCATGAGAAATTGTATACATGTAGACCCTGATACATTTTGTATGATCATATATACACTATATGGAGCCGAACAAGCTGACGAATGCCAACTAAGAATGCTCAAGCAGCAAGACTATTTCCTTTCCTCGTTGAAAGTTGCGGGTTCGAATCTCCCCATCCACGACGGGCAAGGGGATTTTTCAAACTAAAATCTGCAGAGTGCTCTAAGAGGCATATATGCAACCGCTCAACTTTGCGACATATGAAGGCCAGTAGGCTTGTTAGAGATTCGTGAAGTCCCATTCATAGCATACGAGAGCTACACATGGAGGCTACTAGCAATTTGTAGAGACCAAACCGTTTTGATTTGTATTTGCACATTAGGTGTTTCATTCTCTCTCACAGAGTTCGTTGTACGTGCATATTAGGTGTTTCATAATCCCATATGGGAGTTTTTTTGCCCCCGCTGTGACAGGGTTCTTTTTCCCCATTACGGGGACTATGATGCAAGTTTTTGGGTCTTTCTCTCCAAAAGAGAGAGAAGAACAATCTGATGTTTAATTTCATTTATCGTACACTGTAATAGAAACTGCATAGGGCAATTTCTAACTAATATTAGGTTGGGTTGGTGTATAAATCTTATTTTTTTGGACATAAAGAAATAAAGAAGCCACTACAATTGCTAGAAACACTACCCACTAAAGGGACAAAAATAGAGGGTAATTCAAGCTCTGTCATAGTATGGATACCTTGATTTAATGTGTGTACCAATTATAAAGATATCTTATGATAAATATATCTATTATAAACTATTATAAATAATATATTATAAATAATATTAAGTAGTTAATAAATAGAAGGAATGAGAACTAAATGAAGTATACCTATTCATCTTTCTACACAAATATATGATATTCCACTTCAAGTTTAAGAAATTTTATTATTCTCCCATTCTTATATTCTTTCTATCTTTCTAATAAAATAGAAAGTTTTTTTTTTACTGTGTATATATGCATATGATACACACATGTTGAGCTGAAAACATTTTGTATTACCATACATGCGCTAGTCTATATGATGTGAAACGGGGAACCCTGTGGTGTGGTATATCAGCGATAAACCTGAATTTATCAACGTTTCACGAAATTTTAGATCTTTAGTAGGAAATCATCTAAACTAGTAATGAGACCAGATGAATTTTATAATTATTGGCATGCGTAGTTTAGACATTCATCATCTCAAGACTTCAATTGCAATACTCAGTTAATATGAACACTCCTAATCACAATATTAAGATCAGTAGATAACAATCACTCAACAAACTCACACACACACACACACATTTATAGTGGACAACATATCAATATGACAATAATTTAGAAAATAAATTTTCAGTGTAATCCAACAATTAATCTGACTGATGAATTAAGAATTTTACCTGCTCTCAGGTTTCCCGTCATTGTTGTTGCTTTGTCAATTCGCTGTTGAATGAGTCTAGACTTGCTCTGACTTGTTGATTTTGAAGTGCAGGTCATGTGCTAGTCGTGTTCTGTGTTCTGATGTTGAGGCTGTTTGTTGAATTTCATTGTTTGTTTTCGATCATGTCTTCATTTAGATCAAAAGGATGGAGGTTGAGCCTGAACTCGAGTGGGGTTAGGCTTCATCTCCTGAATCTGCTTGGTTCTAAAACTCAGCAACAATAGTAATCCATGAACGAGCTAGTGCAGAGGAAGAAGACGATGGACTGATAGGGCATCGGGAATGGAAACTGACTGTCGATGAGACGCAAGAGGAAGAGGGAAACACCAGTGGGACTCCGGCAAGGTGGCGAGGAGGAAGGGGCGCCGGCGGGAGTGTCCTAGCCTGACGACGAGGGTTGTTGGGGCAGTGATGACGTTAGTGGAGGTGGTTGCTGAGAGGGGGAAGATGGCGGGTGGAGGTTGCCAGCGAGACTTGCATGAGGAGAAGGAGAATGCTCTGTTGGCTTTTTTTTTTTGGGATTTCTTTGGGTTGCAGGATAACAAGGAGGATAAGAGAAAGAGGAGAGATGTCCGCTAACAGATTTTGTGTATTTTTTTTTTTTGTAAATTTGATGGAGAGATAAATGAGTGAAATTTGAGTTTGTAATTGGGATTTAGGAGATTGGGGGATTTTGAAATAAGAGATAAGAATAGGGAAGTGGGGATAAGATTTGGAGGGATAATTGGGATATTGGTTTCACAATCAAAATGCAAAAGAGATTTTTATTTTCTTTGAAAACACTTAAAATATTTTCATTAATCAAAACTTCATTAATTTTTCTAATATAACACCTTGCCTTAAATAGGCCTACAAACTGAGAACTTTCTCCATATACTCGATGTGAGACTAAAAAAAAGAAAAATACAAAGTTAAAAAACAAAGAAAACATACTCGATTCAAATAAATAAACATATCGACTCCAATTAATAAACTCGTGGCGCATCTGGTGCCGTCAAATGTCCGCATCATTCTCTCCCGATAGGAGAAAATTCGACTCATCGAGTTCGGTATGGAATGCTTTCCTCATGCTCTAACAATTTGCGTCTACCTACTGCAGCTCATCACTCAATATATAATAGTTATTTTCAAACAATCAAATATCATTAGAATACACCAGATAATTTAATTATCTAAACTTTTATCATATTTCACTGTTGTGTTTGATTGAATATCTGGGGTTGCCTCATGTGGGGGTGTTCAGAAAAATGGCTCAGGAAAGACTTACAACCAGTGAGTCGTTAGGGTTAAGATCAAATACTTATAATACACTGGATATCCAATATTGAAAATATGACTAATTTCAAATCTTTTAAAGATATATAACACGAATATTGTAATTTGATTTCTACAAAATTTTGAAAAAACTGATACTATAACATGTAAATCACTAACAATTCCCAGAAAAACTGTTTCGGACGAATCTGAACCATCATAAGTTGTCAACACTGAGAGTTTTAAACAATTCCTGACACAAGTTCACAAATTACAGTTAGTGTTGCTTTATTCAAATATATCATTGATTTTTCATGTATAAATAGGCATGTCAATGGATCAGTTCGGGGCGAGTACGGATGGTATCAGACCTGGACTTGTTTACCCAAGAGGGTCCCATACCCGCCCAATTCACCTGCGGGTCCAAAAGGTAGGTTCTCATACCCAGACTCGCTGTACCCGCAGGTCCAGACCCGTTTACCCATACCCGAAATAGTTCAATTAAAAAAAAAATTAGAGGTCTCCTAAATAGAGATGTGGGCATGATTTTTACAATATGGACCTCAAAATAGCAATAGTTGAAGAACACAAACTCTGCAATTTTCAAATAAAAGAGATCATCAAATAGAAAGATAAGTTCTAAAATTGATAATATAACATCTAGGTTTTCAATTTTCAAAGTAGATATATATATTTAGGTGTTGAAACAGGTAAATGGATAATCGGTCTAGTTTAAGTAAAATCAGACCCGACCCATTTACTAAACGGGTATACAGGTTAACAGGTATACGGGTACGGGTCCAAGATAACATTTCCCATACCAGCCTAATTGGGTCAGGTTTGGGTCGGGTTCGGGGTCCAGACCCGACCAGTTGACAAACCTATGAATAGATAGAGCACGTGTGTGAAAAAATATGATGCAAATTCATATATGCAGACTCAGAATACTCTAAAATAAATAGTAGCAGAGAAAACTCATTTAGTGCCTACATATGCAAAAGGGTAACTTGACTCCCTATTGGACGGAGAAATTTTAAGCACTCGGTTCAGTGGGTCACCAATACTTATGATCTCTATCAAAAGGATTATTAGGCGTACCAACATAAATGTATGTGATAGTTTACCTATTACTTTATTAATGATAATAAGAGATATTTTAACTGATAAAGTCCGAGTGAAAACACCCTTTTGTTTAACCGTAGAGAGAAAAAGTTGATAATCTGCAGAATGCGAGGTTCTCCTATAACGACATTCCTCAAGTCTTCAGATACGGATCGACCGTAGATCGTAATTCCCTTGATCTGACACACATTCCTAATCACAACTTCACATCAGAATTTGTTCTCGTAAATGTATCTATTGGGACAAGGCACTACTATTAAAATTTTAATGGTTACTTATCAGCTTGTTGTTCAAGTTCAGTAAGCTTGATAGGTTATATTTATAGTGTGACAAGTTAGAAAGACTAGCTCCTGGGGCTAAATCAGTGGCGTGTTGGAGATCATGCGTCGATGTTGGCTTGTCCGGAGGTCTTCAGAGAGGGCTTTGACAAGCTCCGTAATCAGAGGGAGGGTGTCGACAATATAAGAGGAAGAGATCAATGATCAGAGCAGCCAATGACAATAAGAGTCGACAATAATGAAAGCGAAGAAGGTGGTGTCAGCAGTCGAGCTGAGAGAGAGAAAGAGCAGACAACAGTTGTGATAGCAACAAAAGGGACAATAGCCGACAGCGGGGAAGCAACGCTAAACTGCTTAATCATAAGAGTGACTTTCGAGGAGATAGTACTATCGGGCTTAGGGGTTTCAGTGCAAACTTTGTCAATAATGACAATCTTAAATGGGGTGGGACAATTGGCAGCAACATGCCCATAATCTTGACATTTATAGCACTTATTGGTGATGCTAATTTTGGAAAAGTAGCTTTCGGTGTTCTTGTCTTTAACCTCTTTCCTAAGTGGAGGTGTGAGGGTACTAGACCTATGAGGCTGAACAGATGGTAGAGATCTAGATGTTGGTGCTTTCTGATGATTGTCGAAATATGGTGGTTCATATTTATCTGTGAGTACATCCTCCATTCTATCCCATGTTTCTATCAGTCATGCATCACGAAGTACTCGTCTTTTTACCACATCGGTCCAATATTGGTTAGCATATTCAGTCAGTTTCGTAGTAACGATCCTGACTTTCTCAGCTTCAGAAAGTGAGTATTGACAGAAGTATACGTTCATATTGTGTAGCTAATCTAGAAAAGCTTCAGGATTACGTAAATTACCAAAATAGTCTAGACAACCATAAAAAATTGGTACATTCATAGTGGCGATGGGGGGACTCACTAAACAAAGACCTAAATAAATGTTGAGAATTCCTAAATGCAATTTTTTTATATTTTTATGCGAAAAATAAAACAAAATTTTCTAATAAATACCTAAAACAAAATTAAAATTTTTCTAGACCTAATGCAAGTTTCCTATCTAAGCTACACTCTGATACTAAATTGATGTGAAAGGGGAAACCCTGTGGGTGATATATCAGTGATAAATTTGAATTTGGCAACATTTTACGAAATTTATGATCTTTAGTAGGAAAACATCTAAACTAGTAATGAGACCAGATGAATTTTGTAATCATTGGCATACGTAGTTTAGATATTCATCATCTCAAAATTTTAATTGCAATGCTAAGTTAATATAAACAGTCCTAATCACAATGTCAAGATCAGTAGATAACAAGTACTCAATAAATTCACGCACACTCACATTTATAGCAGACAACAAATCAATATGACAATAATTTAGAGAACAAATTTTCAGTATAATCTAACTATTAATCTGACTCAGTGTTCTAAAAATCGGTTTCATTATTCGTACGGTCCAACACTGAATAATGATTAATCAGATTAATTAGGGATTAATCGAAGATTAATTATTTTTGAATATTTTAATATATTTAATTATATTTATACAGAACTACGTATGAATATATACAGTTAATTATTGAAAATACCTAGATATTATACATCATGATATGATGAACAAGACAATAATAATATATAGTAAAAAAAGTAAGAGAATTTATCTCTTCGCATTAGTAATCCAAGATTTCAAATTTTGCAACATAAATATAAATCAAAGAACTTACCTACAAAATAAGATAAAGAAAAAAATTTGTCAATTTATCAATCAAAATAATGAGCTTTAAAGAATGATGAGAAAGATTGCTAAATAAGTTAATTTGAAAAATAATCAAAAATAATAAAACATAAGTATCACTTTATATAAAATGTACAATAATAAAATATCATAATTCATCTATTTAATAAATAACAATTCATCTAGTATTTAATAAAAGATCATTATCAAATCATCAACATCACAACATAAACTACTTAGCGATCCAACACACAAAAAGTGATAAGTTTTTCAAATAAAAAATATGAAATGCCTAAATGATTAATCGAGGATTAATCGAATTAATCAGGAATTAATCGAATTAGTCGGGCATTAATCGGTGATTAATCGAGGATTAATCGTTTTGGATCCGATTGATTACCCGAGCGCATAATCAGAGCGATTAATGTAATATTAAGCGGGCTACCACCGAATAGGATTAATCGGCCGATTAATCTAATTTTTAGAACATTATCTGACTGTGGAATTAAAAATCTTACCTACTGAGAAGTTACATTCTCATGTTTCCCGTCACTATTGTTGCTTTGTCAATTCGCTGTAGAATGAGTCTAGATTTGCTCTGACTTGTTGCTTTTGAGTTGTAGGTCATGTACTAGGCTTGTTTTGTGGTCTGATGTTGTGGTTGCTTGTTGAAGTTTACTGTTTGTTTCTGATCATGTCTTCATTCAGATCAAAAGGATGGAGGGTGAGGACTGAACTCGGGTGGGGTCGGGCTTCATCTCCTGAACCGCTTGGTTCTAAAACTTAGCTACAATAGTAACCCATCAATGAACTGGTGCAAAGGAAGAAGAGGATGGATTGATAGGGCATCAGGAGTGGACGCTGGCTGTCGGTGAGACACAAGAGAAGAGGGAAACACCGCTGAGACTCTGGCAGGGTGGCGAGGAGGAAGGGGCGCCGGCGGGGGTGTCCTAGCCAGACGACGAGGGTTATTAGGGGGCAGTGGTGATGTCATTAGAGGTGGTTGCCAAGAGGCGGAAGATGGAGGGTGGAGGTTGTCAGCGAGACTTGCGTGAGGAGAAGGAGAATGCACTGTTGGCTTTTTTTTATTTATTTGGGTTGCAGGATAACAAGAAGGATAAGAGAAAGAGGAGAGATGTCTGCTAACAGATTTTTGTGTTTTTTTCTTTCGTAAATTTGGTGGAAGATAAATGAGTGAAATTTGAGTTTGTAATTGAGATTTAGAAGATTGAGGGAATTTGAGATAAAAGATAAGAATAGTGAAATAGGGATAAGATTTGGAGGGGATAATTGGGATATTGGTTTCATACTCAAAATCTAAGAGAGATTTCATTTTTTTTGAAAACACTCAAAAATATTTCATTAATCCAAACTTCATTAATTTTTCTAATACAACACCTTGCCTTAAATAGGCCTATAAACTGAGGACTTTCTCCATATAGTAGATGTGAGACTAAAAAAAAGAGAAACACAAAGCTAAAAATAGAAAAATATATTCGATTCAAATAAATAAAAATAGAGACTTCGATTAATAAACTCATGGCGTCTCTGATGTCGTTGGATGTCTGCATCACTCTCTCCCGGTGGGAGAAAAGTCGACTCCATTGAGTTTAATGTAGAACGCTTTTCTCATACTCTAACAATATGTGTTTACCTGCTGCAACTCATCATTCAATAGGTAATATTCATTTTTCTAAACCTAATGCAAGTTTCCTATCTAAACTATGATCTGATATCAAATTGATATGAAACGGGAAACTCTGTGGTGTGGTATATCAATTATAAACCTAAATTTAGCAACGTTTCATGAAATTTATGATCTTTGGTAGGAAATCATCTAAACTAGTAATGAGATCAAATGGATTTTATAATCATTGGCATGCGTAGTTTAGACATTCATTATCTCAAGACTTCAATTGCGATACTTAGTTAATATGAACACTCCTAATCACAATGTCAAGATCAGTAGATAACAAGCACTCAGCAAATTCACACACAGTCACGTTTATAATGAACAACATATCAATATGATAACAATTTAGAGAATAATTTTTAGTGTAATCTAACTATTAGTCTAACTGCTGAATTAAGAATCTTACCTACTGAGAAGCTACATTCTCAGGTTTTCCATCATTGTTTTTGCTTTGTCAATTCGCTGTTGGATGAGTCTAGACTTGCTCTGACTTCTTGATTTTGATTTGCAAGTCGTGTACTAGCCTTATTCTTTGTTCTAATGTTGTGGTTGCTTGTTGAACTTCACTATTTTTTCCGATCATGTCTTCATTCTGATCAGAAGGATGGAGGATGAGGACTGAACTCAGATCGAGTCGGGCTTTATCTCTTGAACTCGCTTGGTTCTAAAACTCAACAGCAATAGTAAATCCATCAACAAACTGGTGTAGAGGAAGAAGACGATGGACTGATAGAGCCTCAGGAGTGAATGCTGGCTGGCAGTGAGATGCAAGAGGAAGAGGGAAACACGGTGGGACTCCGGCAGGGTGGCGAGAGGAAGGGGCATCAACGGGAGTGTCCTAGCCTGACGGCGAGGGTTGTTGGGGATAGTGGTGACGTCATTGGAGGTGGTTGCTGAGAGGGGAAGATGGTGGGTGGAAGTTGCCAGCGAGACTTGTGTGAGGAGAAGGAGAATGCACTGTTGGTTTTTTTTTTATTACTTTGGGCTACAGGATAACAAAGAGGATAAGAGAAAGAGGAGAGATGGCTGCTAACAGATTTTGTGTTTCTTCTTTGGTAAATTTGGTGAAGAGCTAAATGTGTGGAATTTGAGTTTGTAATTGGGATTTATGAGATTGGGGAATTTGAGATAAGAGATAAGAATAGGAAAGTGGGAATAAGATTTTGAGGGGATAATTGGGATATTAGTTTCACACTCAAAATCCAAGAGAGATTTTCATATTTTTGAAAACACTCAAAAATATTTTCATTAATCAAAACTTCATTAATTTTTCTAATACAACACCTTGCCTTAAATAAGCCTATAAACCGAGCACTTTCTCCACAATCGATGTGGGACTAAAAAAGGAGAAACACAAAGCTAAAAATAAAGAAAAACATATTCGACTCAAATAAATAAAAATACAGACTCCGATCAATAAACTTGTGGCGCCTCTAGCGTTGTAGGATGTCCGCATCACTATATCTCTTAGATGGGCTGATGAATTCAGTATGCATAACTTTTTTGGCAATAAAGGGGAGAGATCCTCTATTCTGTTGCTCAGGGTTGGGAGCGCTTGGTTAATCAATGCAAGGAAGGTGCCTATAGGGAGATTCATATCCATGCATATTGAGCCATTAAAAGAGCTCACTTTGATTGTGATTAAAAGTTCTAACACCCATATTAGTGTTCACACATAATAAGAGGGGTTCTCAATTCTTATGAATGCGAGAACAAGATTGACTATTAAGGTGGGTTATCATTTATAAATATTTAATGAGTCTTGCTAACTAGTGAGTGGCTAGAAAATTTGTTTGCAGCTATTTATCAATTTGACTCAAGTTACACCGAACACTTTATTTTTTGTGTTTGCCAATACATCAATTATTGTATTATATATAATTTAATATTTACAAAATTTTAGAAGATAAATTAAATATGAGTCTTGCTAATGAGTGCTCAGGCACTAGTTAGCAAGCATTAATTGGTATAATTTTCTGTCGTTTCTATCATTCTCAAGGCAACCTATTTCTTTTAAAAATATGACAAACTTACCTTTAAACTTTTACTCTTACTTTTAAATTGCTCTCATTCCCAATGCAACATATATTAATTTCTTTATTTTCTTCATTATTGTTAGAAATAATAATAAAAATTATTCACTTGTTGTTTATGTCTATGTAGAGAGCATAAAAGAGAACTCTAACAAGAATAGCACTCAAGAGAATAGAATATTATGATGTCTGGGAATGATAGAACAACAAAAAAAGAGTAAAATATTAAGGGTATTTTATCATATTAAAAAATACTTTAGGCAGCCTTGAGAATAATATAAAAGGCAAAAAGCTATACCAATTAATTCATGCTAATCAGTGCCTCTCGTGCTAATGAGTGCCTTGAGAGCACTCGTTAGCAAGACTCGTAGTTAATACATCTTCTCAAAGTTTGTAAATAGTGGATTGTGTATAATACATTAATTGGTTCAGGGGCAAGCACAAAAAAAAGTGTTTGGTGTGACTGAAGTCAAATTGATAGATGGAACAAAAATTTTCTCGTCACTATCTGTAGCATCACCATAATCTTCGGAGAAACCTACACTAGCTCCCTTCTGTTGCTCACACCTACTTTAATAACCTGTTTTGCTAAGGGTAAAGTGTTAGAATTTAGAAGAGTAAGGGCTTACCCCACTCGTTGCCACCCTATTCATTTCCTTACTCCTTAGGAGTGTAAATGGACTCGCGAAGATCGTGGACAAACTCCCTTGCCTTGGGATTGTTTGACAACCAGAAGGTTCGAACAAACTTAAATTTTAAGCTTGTTGAATGAACATGAAGCCTGATTCAGCACCTTTACCAATCCCACGACAATATAAGGTTTACAATTTGATCAAATTTGATATGTAAAATCAACACGAGGCAAAATAAGTAAAGCATTCACTAGGAGGGTGCAAAGTACAGGGTATATTAGAAGAGAGCAAATTAAATATATTGCTTGAAATAACTTTTAGAAGCACATGCCCTGAGCGGGTGTATCAAGCACTTAATCCTAAATTAGCATTTCAAAATATGTTTGGTGGACTTCTCCTTCCTATTCTCTGGGAGATAAGAATGAGTAGTCCTTGTCACTTGTGGTCCCCTATCACCCACCAATAGTGGTCAATGTCCAACATTGGTCGATAGATCAATGATCCATGTATTACCACTAATTAGTATTTAATCGATATATACATTTCCTCTAACAAACACCAAAGTTAATCTAGGTTTGTTCTGCACACCAAAATTGGGTGCCCAACAACCTATTGATGACTGATTGGGGGCACAAGTAACAAAGACTATTACTTTGTTCCTCTTCTCCAAGCTAATACGAAGGAAAAGTCAACATACCACTGATATGCCGCCTATTGTGCTTTCTAAGAAGTCGTTCTAAGTAACTATAAATACGTTAGTTTACGCTCATAATCTGCCCTCTAATAAATGCTCCGCTTATTGCAGACTATCTTGATTTTATATACTAAATTTGATCAAATTATTAACCTTTTATAACTATAGAGTGCTAAAGGGGCTGAGCGAGGCTGGCCATGTTCCTTCAATTACGCTAACAAACTTAAAATTACAATTTTGTTCAAACTTGGTTCCTTCAAGTTATTATACGATCTTGAGCAAGCTTTTCATGAGCTCGAGTCTCGGAGTCCCTTTTACAATCCCAAGGAATTAATTAGGGGTGGCAATGAATTAGGTTAAGCGTAGGGTAAGGCCTTATCCTTACTCTAATTCTAATACTTTATGCTTATTTAGTGATAATCTAAAATTTTCAAATCGCCCTACCATAGCACATGGAGGAGCCGGGGGGGTTTGGGGTAAAGGCATATCTAAAAAATTTCTAGAAAAATAATTAATTTAAATGAAAAAAGTAACTAGCATAGGTGAGTGCAGAAGGATGCACATAAATATGAAAAGATATAAATGCATAATAAACCATAGTTAATAATATAATTAAATAAAGTGATAGTAAATAAATAAACTGGTCTACACATAAACAAAGTAGTCTACATAATACATCTTCTTTTGTTAGTCTGACGTACCCTATAGACAATTGCATTATCTAACAATGAAGATTTAATTCACACAAAGAAAATCTAAATGCGATGTCTGTATATCATGTTCTTCTACCTTGATCCATTTTTGTACTACATAATGTACAACGCTGGTGATCATGTGCAATGACGTTTCAAAAAATCAAATTGTACTTATGTTTGACTAGGAAGTTGATACGTCCAATTTTAATTCTCATTCAAGAATAATTTATGAATGCAAATAAAAAGTGATCATGAGAGTGTGGTTAGTGAGGTGGGCTATGTCAAAGAGAAAAATAATAGTATATAGCAAGATAGAGATCACAAAGTTACTTAAGGACAAACTATAAACAATGATGCAGCTTGCATGAGTGCACTTACAAGATAAATGTACTAGTCAGAGATAAGCACAGGTTTTCCTCTCAAAGCTTAAATTGTAAAATACCAAACACCTGAAGCTAAGATTCTTCATCACAAAATAAAATTTTCGTTTATGACACTCAAACAGTAATTTTGCCATGTAATTTTACCTCAAGTCCCAAAATCAGATACCCCACGTAATCAATATAATCATACAAATGCTACCTCATAGTGATCAGAATCTCACACAATAAAATCCATGGATAGGTGGTAGGAAAACAGTACTAGAGAGTCTCACTCCAATACAAAGATCACGAGTCTTTACACTATTATGATGCATAATAACTAATCAACCTTATTCACTTCAACTTTCCGAAATATTTTTTCCCCTTCTTTTAACAAAATAAATTTCTTTCCATGATTATCAACTATCTAGCACTCAAACAATAGGGTAGACATAGAAGAGATTCTTATTATTATGTAAGATCATCCAGCATTCCAGTAGGTAATAGTCATCAACATGATGCATTTAATGATGGAATGTCTTACATTTGCTTCTGTTCATTGTAAAGGTAGGACTTCTCACAATACTCAGCAGCAGAGTAAAGCTGAGGCCTTAGGTTCTTCAGTTCCTGCACAAATTATTCATATAACCGTATATTTTAATGTTGAGGATAAAAATGTAGAATTATCAATCACAAAAAAGATGGGTTTTTCAAAAAAGAAAAGAAAAAGGAAAAAGAATAAACTTCCAAATAAGTCAAGTTTTAGCCACAAAATTGAATGATCTTTTCACACAACTATTAATATAGTAAGGCTCAGTCTCTTTCTTACTTGCTTAATTTCCATCAACTCTCAAAAAGTATGACAATTTAGAGCAATCTTATGCTCTTTTGTGGTACGGTTAAAGCCTAAAAGTGAAAAATTTTCTAGAAATTTTGATTTCATCTATATATCTCAACAACAATTGATTTCCTATTTTCCTACTTATGAATTGAACACTAAACACCAATCCTTGCGAGGAAACCACACTAAATCCCACAAACATAACCAACAGAGGCTGAAACTTGGTAATTACCGGCCCCAGCATCTTCATCAAAAAGAAAAAAGAACAATAGAGATCTGAAGAAACGAGCTCAGATCTCGAATAGCGAACCAAGATCTGAGTTCTGAGGGTCATTACCTGCAAGGCCTTGACGAAGCTCTTGCTCCGCTCCAGGGACACCTCGTCGAAGGTCATCGCCGCGTTCTCCGGCCGCCACTGCTGCATTTTCTTTCTCTCCTTTTTCCCTCTGTTGAATGAAAGAAAAGGAAACCGTAGAAAGCTGATCTCAGGGAACAGCAACAACAAGAAGAAGAGACATTTAATTGTGGTCCCATTTATTTGTTTGGGTAGCGGAGCGAATTAAAGAAGAAAGAGAAACACAGAAAAAGAGAGAAGAGCAAGAAAGACGAGTGAGAAACGGGAGTGGAGTCGAAGCAAGGCAAGCGGGTTTCGGACTTTTTTTTTTCTACTGGATTGTTCTGTAGAGCAGTCCTTGGAAATTGACTTTTGCATATAATCCTGTAAAAATTGCTTGCAACCTGGATTTTTATTTTGGGATTTCCATCACTTTAATTTTACTTTTTTCTACTTAAAGTTGTATCACTCTAACCCAAATGCAGATCATCTAAAAAGAGAAACGAAAATCTATTCTTTTTCTCCCAATTTTTATAGACTATTAAGATGATGTTCTTGAGATGATCAATACAATAGAAACAAAATAGATTTTGAGCGTGTTATAAAATAATTCCTCCGATTCCTAAAATTGAATGTTATCTTCAGTATTTATCATTTTTTTAATTATTGTCAGGTTGAGATTTAATTTGATGATTTTTTTTCCCTACAGCTATGATTAGATGAAAATGTATTTTTATTTTACTTTAGAAATTATAAATTCATCTAATTTTCTATCGAAAAAGTCTTCTCTATATCATTAAATTTAAAAGTAGTAAATGTGGCCTAAAAAGAATGGAACGTGCTTGCTTTATGAGATATAAATATTTGATTAATAAATTTGTAATTCAGAATGCAAAAACAAAAATTGGTAGGGACTGATGTGAAAAGATAATTCATGTTTCTTTTTGGACTGAGTGAATGATATGATGGGAATGGTGATTAGTGAGTGGGGTTGGTGGCCTGTTGATTGCAGTGTTGATTAGTTGGGCGGCCCAACCGGCCGCTGCTCTGAGTGCTCTCTGCGTCACTGCGTCTGAATCTGATCACCGCTACGGTCTGTTCCTCCGCGCTCGCGCGTCCAAAGACTGAAAGAGGGCGAAAAGCGGGCGATCCTTAGAGGAAGGTGACTAGATTCGAGAGATTCGGGTTTGGATCCGATAACATTTTACACCTGACACTCCCTTTAACTGTTGCATACGAATCGTTAGAGAAAATATCGCTAGTGCATTAGACCTGTTTGTTTGGTAAAAAATAGCTCAAAATTTGTGCTTTTTCTCTGAATCCTGTATGGGGCCCTATCAGTTTTTCCCAGGTGTGCTGCTTGTTCAGCTGGAAAAAATTGGCTAAATTCTGTGGGCCCTCTGAGATTTTGCTCTTGTCAGTTTCCTCACGTTTTTTGATTAGAAAATGTTGGATTTCTAACAATGCACATAAAAAAGTTGGTTGTTTGGTTGTGTTATGGAGTGATTTTTATCATAATATGTGGACCCTAATTTTGCTTTTATTTGCTCCATTTTCTTAGAGTCCAAACAACGCTAACATGAAAAATAAATTGGATCTCAATTTTGCTTTTCTTTGCTGGCTGTTGTCAAGATCAGAATTTTTCAAGAGAACACTGACTTCATGTCAGCTTTCTTGGGCATGTTTTCCTTGCCAAATAATTTTAAGGGTTGTTTGTGTTGGCCCAAACGCCTATCACTCTAGTTTTGATGATGATCAACTCATGTAGTTATGGTACTAATGATCTTGTGTTTAATTAGTTTCAGATTTGTGATCAAGATCTTAGTAGGTGTGTAGCTTCAACAAAGGATTTAAAGTCAAGTTTTGGAGCTAACTGTTTGATTCAAGAGCTTGTGCATTAAGACCACATCAAGTACTCAAGAGGAGTCTAGCTCTTTGAATCGAGTTTGGACCAAGTCAAGAAGATAAGAAGACTTCAAGTGAAGACCTTCAAAATCATGACTTGTGTCTAGATTTGTTTTCATAAGATTTTGTTTTTAGATAAAATGTAAATGATAGAATAGTTGGTGAATTGCTCAAGTATATCTTACACACACACACTCTTGATTTAGATCAGTTTTCATAAAAGATTTTATTTTGGAAAAATACAAAAGAGTTTTCTTTTAGAAAAATACCGGTTTGTTTTTGGAATTCAAAGTATATATGTTTTAACCAAAACCAAATTTAGAGCTTAATGTCAAAAACATAGATATTTCACCATGTATGTGTAGTGGATCATATCCATACACTCTATGCTTTAAAAGAGTTTAAAATATCTTGTTTTTGTATTTGGAGAAGTTTTGGAAAAACCAATTTTAGAAAAATACAGTTTTCGTTTTTAGCCAAAATTTTTAAGTTACAAAAATAGTTCAAATTATTTGTAACATGTCTTGATTTTGCTCAAGCATGTTTTGATTATCAAAGTATAATGTTAAAACTATTTTTGTAAATTTTTCATAATTTTATGGGATTTTATTTATGCTAAAAAGTCAACATTTTTTCCCTATAATTTGTCTGGTCTGGCTTCTGCCGGTCGACCGACTGGTCGACCGAGCTTGAAGTCGGTCGACTGGGACGGTCGACCACGTGCACAGAACGTGCACGCCAGGACTGCTGGAGGGCCGGTCGACCGACCCGGTTGACCGCAGAGAGCTTCTGCTCTCTGGAAAGCCCCGGTCGACCGGGCCGGTCGACCGGTAGAGAACTCTGTTCTCTGTTCCAGGCAGCATTCGACCGGGCCAGTCGACCGTCGACCCAACGGTCAGATTTCTGACCGTTGGCGGTCGACCGGACCAGTCGACCGCTAGCCGCCTGGGCTGAAAAAATACCCAACGGCTAGTTTTTTCTAGCCCTATATAAAGAGGGCTTTTGGGGCTGTTTTCTCCAAGATTTTCAAGTGGGTTTTTACACCAGTTTTCCTACTCTTTCAAGAAGTTTTCTCCATTTGTATTTGAGCCAAATACTTCCATTCAAAAGGAGAGTTTATCAAGAGTTTTCAAAAGTGATTTTCTTGTGTTTTCTATCACACATTCCATCCTTGTTTTTCTCACAAACACTTGAGCTATCCTTTGATATATTCATCCTATAGGAGTGTTATTGTGACAGTGTTTTTAGGTGATCAAAGTGTTGTGATTACCAAAGACTTCATCTTTGTTCTTTGCGGACTTGCGGGTTCGCGGTGTTTTCGAGTTCGTGTGTGAACTCGGTGTTTGAGGTGCGGCCTCGGCGAGCTAGTATGCTTGCAGTGTGTTCAGGACTAGAGAGTCCAAGGAGTTCAAGTGTGAACTCGCCTTATAGGTGTTGCGGCACCGAGTGATCTCGTGGGATCGATTTTAGTAGAAATCCTTCAAGTGTTGAAGGCGGAGACGTAAGCAAGTGTGCTCGAACCTCGAAACAAATCTCCCGTGTTTGCGATTGCTCACTCTCTATCTCTTACTCTTGTTTATGTCTTACATACTTTTATTGCTTTCATCTTATATGCTTGATATATATTGTGAGCTTAATTGTTGTATGATTGGGGATTGTTTGCTAACACTTGTATTCAACCAAGAGAGCCAACGCCGAACCTCAACTCTTATTTAGAGGAATCTTGAGGAGTTAGTCCAGAGCCCTTCACGGGGAATTCGGCTACACTCTTGTGTTATCGTGATGTTTTGTTTAAATAGTTTTAATTTGCTTAATAAGTTTTTAATTCCGCATTATTGACCATTAGATTAGCTCATCACCTATTCACCCCCCTCTAGGTGACTTACAGTTGGTATCAGAGCCAAGTGCTCTTGATTTGGGTCTGACAACCTAGAGTTAAAGATCCTCATTTTATAGCTAATCACAGTATTTGTACACACACCATGGACTTCATGACACCTCCCACTTTTGACATTCTTAACATCCAAACTTGGAAGGTTAAGATATCTTTGTACCTCAAAGGCCTACGTATTCATGTTTATCTTGCTATAATTAAAGATTCATATATTAACAATAGCAAGTATATTGAGGCTAACTCAAAAGCCATTCATGCTTTGAAGTGTACCCTAAATGATGAATATTTATCTAGGGTTTCTAACATTGATTCGGCTTTTGTAGTTTGGAACACAATTTTCTCCCTTGGCGAACAAGAACAATATTATGCGGGGAGCGATTCGGATGTTGGGAGTGACACCTCCAATGTGTGCTACATGGTCCAAGGGGATAACCCCCTTGAGGTAACTACCGAATCCGAAGTAGATGAAGATGTTGATATGTCCTATGATGAGTTTATATCTTTTTATCAACAACTTCTTGAAAAGTATGACATGCTTAGAAAAGATAATAAGAAAATGAAAAACAAATTTGATTGCATGTTAAAAGAGAGAGATTCTTTACAAGAAAAATTGGAATGTTTTTCAAAAGAAAATGAAATTTTGAAAAATGAAAATGTTTCCTTGATGTCTAAATTAAATGATCTTTGTGAAGGAAACACTAATTTGAAAAATAAAATTGTTTTGGTGAAAAAACAAAAAGAAGTTGCTTTAAATGAAAACACTTCTTTAAAAAGAAAAATTGTTGAAAAAGAAAAGTAAATGTTTCTAAAAAGAAAAAGACTATTGATCATGCTCTTCATGCCACAATCATTGATGAAAATGAAGTTAAATTTTTGAAAAATAAAATTGATTGTTTGAGCTCAACTTTGAGCACAAGTGCATTTAACCACTCTAGATTGGATTCTTTGTTTTCAAAGAAACAAGCTCCACATGTTCATGCACATCATCCACATCATGCATATGCACATTTTGCACGTCATGACCACACTCATAATCATATGCATCCTAGAGCGTACAAATGTACACATTGTGGCCGCAAAGGCCATTTAGCAAAATTTTGTTATGATAAGATAAATACTTTAAATTTTGCTAATAAGAAAAATGTTTGGGTTCCTTACAAAGCTAACCCTCAAGGATCCAAAGAAAATGGGTACCAAAATCCCCACCTTTTGTATTTGATGTAGGTGCGCTCTCACAAAACGTGAGAGGGAAGGTGCCTTGATGGTGGATGCACATGGACATGATGGACACATATTTGATGCACCGCTATCAAGGAGGTTTGTGGGACAACCACCATGTTTTGGAGATTTGGAGTATAATTCTTTACTTTGGTGACTATCTCTAAACTCCTACTTTAGTTTACATGCTTTTCATTGATAATTTCTTTAGCATGTTCATGTTTTTGTGCTTCATGTGGTAAATACTACTTTAATGTAGTTTTTATTAAAACTTGGGTATATACATGTACAAGTAGTGAGCCACATTTGATTTATATACATTTGCACTTCATTGTTCATTTGTACTCATTATATGCACATGTATAGCCTAGTTTTGATGATTCTCTCATTTATACTTGTTTTGCCAATTTTCAAGTTTTGCTTCATGTATATGTATTTTATATTCAAATCTAATAAATATATATGTATATCCCATGAGTCATTTGCCTTCATGCAATTTATATTATGGACTCTTTTATGTTTGGGATATGTATGCATATTGTTAGGATTGGATAAATCATACATATACCTAGAAGTTTGTTTTTAAGATGAAAAATGAATTTTTATAATTTTTATCTTTAATTGAAAAATGAATGATTTTTGTTTGATAAAATAATATTCATGTTTATTTTGAGCATAATTGACTATTTTCATGAAAATACTACTTACATGATTATTGATCACTCACACTTCATTTGTTTATTCATGACTATGTTTCATGATCATTTTGAGCTTTATGGACCTTGAGTGTTGAATTTTGTGTATTTAGTATGCTTCATGATATACATATGATTTGGTTTCATTTTTTGAAGGATCTTTAACTAGTTTTTTCAAAAATTATTTTAACTAGTTATGTATTCCTCATTTGGTAGTGATTTTCAATGCTAAAAATATTTTTCAAACCCTATTTTTTTGAAAACCCCTACCAACACCGTTATGGGCGGATGGATGGGCGAGTATGCCTTGTAAGCCCTATTGAAAATCTTTTAACTTGTGCATATAAAGGGCGGTAGGTTATGAGTTATATACTTGATCTCAATTGGTATTTTTATTTTGTATATACTCATATTTTGTTTCCTATATATGTATGCTTCATTTCAAATAATATCAATTGCTATTAGTATTTTCATTTTCATACATATATATGATTTGTTTATGATTAAGTTACAATCGATTTACATATTTAAAGCACAAAGTTTGTTTATGCTAACCTTAATTCAAATCTTATTTTTCAATTGATTTCTCAATTGATATTTTAATAAGTTTATGCATTATTTTTTAAAATTGATATTTTTATTGATATCAAAAATATGCAATAATTTTCAATTGGTATCAATATGATTCTATTTTGATTAAAATTTAAAATATGTAATGTTTATTTACAATAATTGGTATCTTAAAATTTGATTACAAATGCTAGTGGTACCTTAAAAATTTTTTGTTTTAATAAGAAAATTAAAAATGTGTTTTGATTTACATTGCCTATATGCAAGGAGAGCTTAACATCTCTTCTACATATAGATTCATGTTGAGTGTATCTTATATTGAGGAGCTTGACAACTCTTCTTTATGCTGTACACGTGTGTAGGGGAGCTTCACATTTATGCATTGCATATTATGTGTTATGTGAATTAGGGCTTGTCATCCTTTCTTCATGTAATGCATGTATGTAGGGAAGTTAACTTAGCGTCTTCCTCTTCATGAATGTATATCGCATATATTCTCTTTTATTGATTTGTTTAATGTCACCCCTTTGTTGATTTTTGCTTTTGACAAAAAGAGGGAGAACACTTTTTTTTATTTTTACTTTAACCCCTTTGTTGATGATTGACAAAAAAGGGGGAGAAGTATTTGGTATATATATGCATGTTTTCCTTACTTTATTCATAAAGGGGGAGAAGGATTTATGTTTATGCATATATGTTTTTGTTTTACAAATAGGAGAAAAAGTATTTGATGAGTTTTGTGCTTGATTGGTATATTTATCTCCTTGTATTTGCATACATGTTTATGAGCTTTCATTGCATATTTATTTGTTTATTGTTATGCATGAGTTAAGGGGGAGCTTCCTTGAAGCTTTACTTTAATCCAGCATATATAACTCCATGAGTTTTGTCATCATCAAAAAGGGGGAGATTGTTGGCCCAAAGGCCTATCACTCTAGTTTTGATGATTATCAACTCATGTAGTTATGGTACTAATGATCTTGTGTTTAATTAGTTTCAGATTTGTGATCAAGATCTTAGTAGGTGTGTAGCTTCAACAAAGGATTTAAAGTCAAGTTTTGGAGCTAACACAGTTTGATTCAAGAGCTTGTGCATCAAGACCACATCAAGTACTCAAGAGGAGTTTAGCTCTTTGGATCGAGTTTGGACCAAGTCAAGAAGATAAGAAGACTTCAAGTGAAGACCTTCAAGATCATGACTTATGTCTAGGTTTGTTTTTATAAGATTTTGTTTTTAGATAAAATGTAAAGGATAGAATAGTTGGTGGATTGCTCAAGTATATCTTACACACACACACACACTCTCTTGATTTAAATGAGTTTTCATAAAAGAATTTTAAATACAAAAGAGTTTTCTTTTAGAAAAATACCGGTTTGGTTTTTGGAATTCAAAGTATATATGTTTTAACCAAAATCAAATTTAGAGCTTAATGTCAAAAATATAGATATTTCACCATATATGTGCAGTGGATCATATCCATACACTCTATGCTTTAAAAGAGTTTAAAATATCTTGTTTTTATATTTGAAAAAGTTTTGGAAAAACCAATTTTGGAAAATACAGTTTTCGTTTTTAGCCAAAATTTCTAAGTTACAAAAATAGTTCAAATTATTTGTAACATGTCTTGATTTTGCTCAAGCATGTTTGATTATCAAAGTATAATGTTAAAACTATTTTTATAGATTTTTCATAATTTTATGGGATTTTATTTATACCAAAAAGTCAACATTTTTATCCCTATAATTTGTCTGGTCTGGCTTCTGCCAGTCGACCGAGCTTAAAGTCGGTCGACCGGGACGGTCGACCGACGTGCACAGAACGTGCACGCCAGGACTGCTGGAGGGCCGGTCGACTGACCCGGTCGACCGCAGAGAGCTTCTGCTCTCTGGGGCAGAGAACTCTGTTCTCTGTTCCAGGTAGCGGTCGACCGGGCCGGTCGACCGTCGCCCCAACGGTCAGATTTCTGAATGTTAGCGGTCGACCGCCAGCCGCCTGGGCTGAAAAAATACCCAACAGCTAATTTTTTTAGCCCTATATAAAGAGGGCTTTTGGGGCTGTTTTCTCCAAGATTTTCAAGTGGGTTTTTACACCAGTTTTCCTACTCTTTCAAAAAGTTTTCTCCACTTGTATTTGAGCCAAATACTTCCATTCAAAAGGAGAGTTTATCAAGAGTTTTCAAAAGTGATTTTCTTGTGTTTTCTACCACACATTCCATCCTTATTTTTCTCACAAACACTTGAGCTATCCTTTGATATATTCATCCTATAGGAGTGTTATTGTGAGAGTGTTTTTAGGTGATCAAAGTGTTGTGATTACCAAAGACTTCATCTTTGTTCTTTGAGGAGGCGGACTTGCGGGTTCGCGGTGTTTTCGAGTTCGTGTGTGAACTCGGTGTTTGAGGTGCGGCCTCGGCGAGCTAGTGGGCTTGCAGTGTGTTCAGGACTAGAGAGTCCAAGGAGTTCAAGTGTGAACTCGCCTTGTAGGTGTTGCGGCATCGAGTGATCTCGTGGGATCGATTTTAGTGGAAATCCTTCAAGTGTTGAAGGCGGAGACGTAGAGCAAGTGTGCTCGAACCTCGAAACAAATCTCCCGTGTTTGCGATTGCTCACTCTCTATCTCTTACTCTTGTTTATGTCTTGCATACTTTTATTGCTTTCATCTTATATGTTGATATATATTGTGAGCTTAATTATTGTATGATTGGGGATTGTTTGCTAACACTTGTATTCAACCAAGAGAGCCAACGTGGCACCTAAACTCTTATTTAGAGGAATCTTGAGAAGTTAGTCCAGAGCCCTTCACGGGAAATTCGGCTACACTCTTGTGTTATACGTGGTGTTTAGTTTAAATAGTTTTAGTTTGCTTAATAAGTTTTTAATTCCGTATTATTGGCCATTAGATTAACTCATCACCTATTCACCCCCCGCCCCCTCTAGGTGACTTACAGTTTGTTTGCCTCAAAATTGGGCAAAAATTGATTTTTTCTAACATGTGGGCCTCATGACCGTTTTCTCACCTGCACTCTGTTTATTTACTATGAAATAGAGAAGGAAAAATATGTGAACCCCATATGAAACCCTTCAATTTTTAGCACTATAGTGTTGTGTTAGAATTCCGAGCTAAAAACTGAGCCTGATGCTCACACACATTTTTCCTCCTCTTTTCTGTTTTAAAAGCCAAACTGGGCCAAAGGCACCGCATTGTCGTTGCTTATGTGGTATATTGAACCTATTAGAAAATGTCCCCCATACTATTTGTCCTCGTCAGCACAACTAAGCAAGGGTGAATTTGCGAAAAGGCTCCTAACTGACCACTTTCTTTGGAAAACGAGCTTTTTCTCCATCCGAGCCTATGACAAGAGGCACTGGCTATTGAATTCAGTGGATAGATAGGCAAATATTAAACATTATGGCTTAGGCTATGAAAACCAAACACAGGTGCTTTGTCAATCTCTAGCTATGAGCGACTTTCTTCCAATTCCAGTCATCATGAATTTGATTTCCGGTGAAAGAGTTTAACTAAAGGCCAAAGCTAATTGCAAAGTGGACTAGATGTGATACTAGAAAGTAAAAGTCATCTCTACAAGGAAAAAAAAAAGAATTATTCAAGCAAGAAAGAGAAAAGAAGAAAGACAACATTTTGTCCCAGACAAATTCATTCTCAGCGTTATTCACATTGAAATATTGCACCTGCAGTTGTGAATTTTGGTGTGCGCTTGATCTCTTGTTTCTGCCCACAAGTGACGTAATTACTCCCTGCAAACTTCTCCAAAAGCCATTCAAGAACGAAAAGATACAGTTTAGAACCAAAAAGCATATTCCTCAGAGACGAGCAGGTGATTTGCCCGCGGAGAGGGAGGGCATGGGGGAGAATGGGAGATGAACGATGGCGAGAGGAGAGACAGAGAAGAAGAGGGGGGGAATAGGTCTATCAACAGAGAGAAGAGGAAGATGAGATAGGCCGATGGGGAAAAGGAGATGGCTCGGTTTTTTTTTTAAAAATTATTCCTATATACACTCTATAAGGAGAGAGGACATAAAAAGATATGATAGAGATTTTTAAACTTATTTGAAAGAAATAGTGTAGAGATGAGAATCCAAAATGGGCGATAACACAGCGAATTGCAGGTCAGAACAATGGCTGGCCGACCGCCCGGTCGACCGGTGTGCACAACTTGCACACGCGCAGCTCGGTCAACTGTAGCAAGGAGAACGGTTGACCTACTAGCATGCCCAACTCTCTGTTGGGTTCGGTCGACCGACTGGTCGGTCGAAGGTATGGGTCGGTCGACCGCCCGATCGGCCGACAGCTATCTGCTTCTCCTGTTTGGATTCAGACTTCGTTTCTGGATTAGAATTAATCCAATTGTGGTTTCCTAAAACCCTGAGACTCTCTGACTATAAATAAAGGGGTAGAGCTCTCATGAATTATATACAAGAAAAAATTTGTACTTGATTGTTGAATCAATAAATTTCTCTCCCTGGCTCTGAGGACGTAGGCAAATTGTCGAACCTCGTTAAATATTGTGTTTGCTTTCTCTTTTGTTATTTGTTCTTGTTCTTTTGAGTACTTCTCTGCTGCATTTCTCTCAATTGATTGGGGTTCCTCAAATGGTTATTGTCAAGGCATTCGCTAACAAGTGGTATCAGAGCATCTCAGGTTCGTCGTGGGGTCGTGTGTCGATTCCAAGAGCATTAGTAGCTGTTTGGTGGAGTCGTGTGTCGATCTCGGAGCTGCATTAGGACTGTTTTTGGGATCATGTGTCGATCATACTAGTTTTGGGATCGTGTGTCGATCATAAAATAGCGTTTGGATTGCTCAAGGAATCAAATTTGATGGAGTAAATCTTTTCAGAAACTCTTCTAGAGTTTCACTTTGAGGTAAATATCTTATCTTTTTCTAGTTTTTGATCTAACTCCGTTGGCTTTCCGCATTATTTTTGAGGAATCCATTGAGAAGACGGCTGAAGATAGTACATCTATGGTGAAATCTATGAATTCAAATCCATTGAAGATTGATGTGGTAAAGTTTGACGGCAAGAACAACTTTGGGATGTGGAGATGTGAGGTCATGGATGCATTGACGGTATCAAACCTCAAAAATACTCTACTGTTGGAGAAATGGCGTGAGACTACTTCTGAAGAGGATTGGGACAAGATGAATCGAACGGCGTGTGGTTTGATAAGGTCTTGCTTGACACAAGACATCAAGTATCATGTGTTATATGAAACATTTGTAAGGCAGCTGTGGGAGATTTTGAAGAAGAAGTATCTGACAAAGAGCATAGAGTCGCATTTGCAATTGAAGAATAGGCTTTATGGCTTCTAGTTGAAGAAAGGAGTCTCCATTATTGAACACATGAATAACTATACCAAGCTTCTTACAGATTTAGTTAATGTGAATGTGAAGATCGAAAAAGAGGATAAGGCATTGATTCTACTGAATTCTCTTCCTGAAAAAGAGTATGAGACCTTCATCCTAACTTTGATCAATGGTAAACGAACACTTAACTACAGTGATGTGTCGACTGCTCTTGTGAATTATGAAGTGAGGAGGAGGACAAGCAGCCTTCTTTCAATGGTACATCAGCAGAGGCGTTGATGGTAAGAGGCAGAGGCTCCAATCGGAAGGACAAAGGCAAGCGTCGAAGATCGGAGTCCAGACGAGGGTTTAAAGATCTGAAGAAGAACCAGTGTGCCTTCTTCAAAGAAATAGAGCACTGGAAGGTTGATTGTCCAAGGATCAATGATAAGAGTAAGAAAGATCAAAGACCGAGGCAAATCTCGCACAGGTGGTCAGGACTCACGCCAGTACTTCACAGGTAGGTGGAGCAGACTCAGACTCATCGGTATTCTATTTTTTCGTTACTACTCCTATTATTGGTTACTCAGGAAACTCTGAGTGGATGTTAGATACTGGAGCTACCTATCATGTATGCCTAAATAGGGATTAGTTTCCTAGCTTTGAGAAGCTAGATGGATGTTCTATTATCATGGGTGATGATCGCCCATGTAACGTAGAAGGAATAGGTACAGTCCAAATCAGGATGTTTGATGGGATGGTACGTGAACTAAGGAAGTGAGGTATGAACCTCAAGTGAAAAAGAATCTTATCTCTGTTGGTGCCTTAGAATCATTGGGTCATACAGTATCTGTTAGAGATGGTGTTCTCAAAATAACTAAAGGCTCAATGGTGGTGATGAAGGGTGTCCGACGCAATAACCATACTACTTGATGGGTAGTACGGTTACACGGCGAGTGACGACTTCTATTTCTTCAGATGGTGATTGTACACAGGTTTGACATATGAGGCTCGGACATACATGTGAAAAGTCTTTGCAAGCTCCAGCAAAGAAGGGATCATCAAAAGGTACATCTACCTGCAACATGGAATTGGGTGGACACAGTATTTTGAGAGAAGAAGACGAAAGTGAAATTTGGCACCACTACTCACCGCTTAGAAGGTCTTCTTAATTGTGTTCACGTAAGTATTTGGGGACCTGCCAAGACTGCATCCCTTGGAGGTCATCGATACTTTATCTCTTTTATTAATAATTTTCTAGACATTGTTGGATATATCTCATGAGACAAAGATTTGAAGTCCTTAGTATGTTGGTGAAGTGAAAGGATATGATGGAGAAACAAACTGGTAGGAAGATTAAGAAGATCCAAATTAGTAATGTTGAAAGATACAAGAACAAATTCTTATAATTTGGCCAGAACACTAGTATTGGTAATCACTTCACAGATGAAATATATGGGTTGGCTAAGAAAATCAACCATTCTTTGCTAGAGAAGGCTCGGTATTTGTTGTCTAATACACGATTAGATAAATCGCTTTAAGCTGAGGCGATTGTATATGGCAGCCATTTCATAAATGGATTGTCAGCGACTGCGATAGGAGGCAAAACTCCGTTGGATATTTAGTCAGGTGGAGCTGCTTAGGATTATGATTTGCTGCGGATATTCAGAAGTCTGGCCTACTTAGTGCCAAAGATGGCAAGGTAAATTCGCGAGCAAAAATGTTTGTATTTTTAGGTGTCAAAAAGAATATGAAAGGTACAAGTTATGGGATCCCGAAAACAAGAAGATTGTGTTGAGTAAGCATGTCACATTTGATGAGATTTCATAGTTGAAGTCTACCGTCTCTCAGCAGGTGGGAGAAATTGAAAACCAAGGATGTAACGCAGTGGGTGGAGGTTGATGTTACTCCACCAACTCCAGTTAGTTCGGTATCAGTAAGAACTTCACCGGATGTGACATTGGGTGGAAATCATGTGGCCAGTTTTAATGCTGAACAAGGTGAAGAAATTGATGAGAATGTCGAATTGTTTGCAGTTATTGAAACCAAGATAAAACCATAAAAGTGGGTGAAAAAGCATAAATCTCAAGTTTGTGAGCATGACAAGCTCAAATTGAAGGTTGTTGTTCTCTATGACGGTATTAGTAAGGAGATTCATGACTCAGCCAGTTTGGTTCGTTGCTGAAGATTTAGTTCCAGTTTCTTGAGCTCAGTGGAGCTCGTATGAATGAACTACAGATGGCTTGATCTCTTGGGCAAGATACGTAGGCAGCCACACAAGCGCAACCATTTAGTGATGCAGCCCGTATGAAGCTATTTGGTGTATTTGAGTTCTCGAGAATTGGCAGGAGAAGCTGATTTGGACTTCACGTAGAGGTGAAGAGTTAAACTTTATGCAGAGATAAAGTATTGTGATCTCGATGAACATTTGATTTTCTAGTGCAACGATAATTGAGCTTGCATAAGGGGGCGTGCATCCAGTTTATTAAGCTGATTTTTGTATTTGGTGTGCTCTACTCAGATTTGGTTGGACCGTCTTAAAGATAATTAGACTGGAGTGCCAGTTAGTTGGAGTCAACGTTGGCTCATGTTGAGTTCTTCTTGAGGTCATTTGGAATGGTGTTTAATTCAGTTGCTGAGTTGTGGACACATTCATTGGTAAGCTCCTATGACGTTGATTCTCTTCGGTGAAGTATTGGGAAGGCATATATGGTGCATTCCGTTTAGATAACTGAGCTAAAATTTGAAATCTATACAATTGAAATCGGAGTTTGGAGAGAGTTGCCTAAGGGGACGACAAACTCAATTTGGATCTGGTGTGATCATTTGAGATCAATTGTTAATGTGTACTGGCAATTCATTTGGAATAGGTTTCGTCCATTTGGCCAAGTTGAGATCGTGTGTCAATTTCGCCAAGATCTGGAGCGTCAAGCTGAGATCATGTGTCAATTTCGCCGAGATCGTGTGTCGATTTCGCCATGTGTTCATTGGAGTTCGGCTCAGATTTGAAAAATTTTCACCGAGGTGGAGAATTGTAGGGAGAGAGGAGATAAAAAGCTATGGTAGAATTTTTTTTAACTTATTGGAAGCAATAGTACAGAGATCAGAATCCAAAAGGAGCGAGAACGTAGCGAATTGCAGAGCAGAACAGTGGCCAGCCGACCGCCCAGTTGATCGGCTTGCATAACGTGCACAGGCACAACTCGGTCGACCGCCCAGTTGATCGTAGCAAGGAGAACGGTCGACTGACACAGTCGACCGACGGGCATGCCCAACTGTCTGTTGGGTTCGGTTGACCAACCGGTCGGTTGCTCGGTCGGCCGACAAGCGGCTGCTTCTCCTGTTTGGATTTAAACTTCGTTTTATGAATTGGAGTTGTATCCAATTGTAGTTTCCTAAAATCTTGGGACTCTCTGACTATAAATAAAGGGATATAGCTCTCATGAATTGTATACAAGGAAAAACTTGTACTTGATTATTGAATCAATAAATCTCTCTCTTCCTTGCCCCAAGGATATAGGAAAATTGTCAAACCTCGTTAAATATTGTGTTTGCTTTCTCTCTTGTTATATGTTCTTGTTCTCTTGAAATATGAAGTTTTAGGGGGTAATTTCAGACATACGAAAGATTTGAGAGGTATAAATAGGAAAAACAAAGAAAAGAAAGAAAGAAAAAAAATGAAAGAAGTGATTAGCTATTCTTTAAGAAAGGAGGGGTTAATTTGTAAAAATTGAAAGTACACCTAGAGGGGGGTGAATAGGTGTACAAGCTAATATTAGACAAATAATACGAAATTTAAAATTTAATTGCTGACACACTGAAACCAAGAGTGAGCCCGAATTCTCCGTGAAGAGCTCTAGAACTACTCCTTTAGCTTCCTCTAAATTAAGAGTTGAGTTGCTATTTGAAGCTCTCTTGGTTCAACACAAGTGTGGGCACACAAACAATACCAAGCATGTATATGATATGAATAATATAAGATAATGCAAGATATAAAGAGAGATAGAATTGAGAGAGAAAAATTCAAATGCAAACACAAGGATATATTTCGAGGTTCGAGCATTGCTCTACGTCTCCGCCTTCACACAGAAGGATTTTCACTATGTCCACACATGACCTTTTACAAAGGAACTTCCATTGAGAAATTATAACTCAACACAGGGAGTACACAACTCCTCTCTCTACACAATCACCTCTACATAAGAGGGAAGGCACAAGCCTAGCACAAAGCAAATAAGAAATAAAACTTGGTGATCCAGAGACCACAAACTCTCTCTTAGTGATCTCAAAAGAAAAGACCACAAACTCTCGCTTGGTGATCTCAAAAGACCACAAACAATTTTTCTCACAATACAAAGATCCTAAAGATAGATTTGAGAAGATAGCTCAAGTATGTTAGAAAATAAAATATTTGGAAAGAAAACAATAAAGAAAATACTTGGGAAAAACTTCTTGATGGATATATAAAATGAAAAACAAAATAGAATTCCCAAAGACTTGATTTTCTTTGATTTTCTAAAACTTTGAAAACATATAAAGATAGAGAATTTTGGCACAAAAACTCTGATGAAATTTTGTTAAAAACACTTGAGAAGATGGAAAAATTTACTCTTAAAAATCTTGGAAGAAACAGGTCAAGGGAGCCCATATTTATAGGATTCTCAAAATATAACCGTTGGGATCCAAAATAGGCCCAGAAATGGCATGTCGGTCGATCACTCGATCGATCGGGCAATGGTCAGATTTCTGACCGTTGGGGTTGTCGGTCGACCGGCCAGTCGACTGCCCCAAGGCAATTTGCCTGTCGGTCGACTGCCCGATCGACCGAGGTCAGAACCAGAGAGTGAACTCTCTAATCGGTCGACCGGCCCAATGGCCAGAGCCTTGTGCATGTCCTGTGCACATTAGGCGATCGACCGAGATTTGGTCTGGTTGATTGGTCGGTCAACCGCCAGTGGTCTCAGGCTGGGTTTTTAGGGTTTGAAAATTTGATCTTTTAAATACAAATAAAATCTCATAAAATCATATAAAATCTACAAAATAAGTTCATATAAGCATTTAAAATACAAATATGTTAGATCAAAGATTAACTCATATTACAAACAATTTGAACTATTTTTGAGGCATGAGAAATTAAACTTGAAACAAAAACTGTATTTTCAAAACTCGTTTTATTTTTGTCTTCAAGAGTTTTTGAGATGATTTCAAAATAAAAAACAATTTCTCAAAAACTTGTTAAAATACAAAAACAAGACATTAAAACACATTTGAAGTATAATGTGTATGAATAGAATCCAATACACATATAAAAGGATATATCTATATTTTTGACATTAAATCCAAAGTTATGTTTTGTTAAAAACAAATCTTGAAACACATGAAATAGAATCATCAAAATGAGTTTTTCTACAATACGAAA
This sequence comes from Agave tequilana, assembly GCA_038442645.1. Taxonomy (NCBI): domain Eukaryota; kingdom Viridiplantae; phylum Streptophyta; class Magnoliopsida; order Asparagales; family Asparagaceae; genus Agave; species Agave tequilana. The sequence continues at coordinate 82,368 of JAVJIF010034543.1, forward strand.
CACTAATATATATAGATGAAATCCAACATACATATAAATCATGTAAAATTTCTTTTGATTCTATCTATTCATGAAGACGGGGAATATATTCTTGAAATCCAAAAAGGTTAAACCGAAATCAAAATTATTGAACTTGTGTGTGTACTTGAGCATATCAAAACTAAGCTATCCTTACAAAAGATCTAAACAAAAATTAAATAAACCGAAGTCTTCTTGTAGGTCTTCATCTTCAAGCCGACTCGATCCAAACATGATCCAAAGGAGCTAGATGCGATTGTTGCGATGTGAGCTTTTGAATCAATACTTGTTTGCTTCAACACTTTGAATGTGAATCTCTTGTTGAAGTCAAATCTCTACTAAGATCGTGATCAATAACTGAAACTATCTAAACACAAGATCATTAGTAAACTAACATTCATAAGTTAGTCATCATCAAAACTAAGGTCAAGGGCCACTGGGCCAACAATCTCTCCCTTTTTGATGATGACAAAATTTATGAGGTTATATATGCATTAATTATAGATAAGCTTCATAGAAGCTCCCCCTTTACTCATGCATAGGAATAAAACAATAAAGATATGCGACGTAGTTCAAGATACCAATAAAAAACATGATATATATATATATATATATATATATATATATATATATATATATATATATATATATATATATATATATATATATATATATATATATATATATATGCATAAATACTTATTAAAGCATGCATATATAATCCTAAATCCTTCTCCCCCTTTTTGTCACTCATCAACAAAGGGGTGAAGATAAACAAATAATACCAATAAACATAACATATTTTGAATCAAAATTTTGATATTAATAAAAACTATCAATTGAAATAAATCAATTGAAAGTGAAATACTTTTTTACCAATTGACATGAAACAATCTTTTTATCAATTGAAAATAATCTTTATATCAATTGATACCAATAGAAAAACATGATACTAATTGAAAGTAAAGACCAAATTTTTAGGTAAATACTAATACTATTTTTTAATAACGATACCAAATTAAGAATAATACCAATTTAAAATTATTGATACCAATATTTAAAATATTAGCATATACCAAAATAAAATATTTTTCATCATAAAGAGTGGGAGTAATAATACTAATTGAAAATAAAACTAATTGAAAAATAAAACAAAAATTGTTCTCCCCCTTTATGAAATACCAATAAAAATAATGCATAAGCTTGTGTATGATACCAATTAAAAAATAATTAATATTAAGGATTAAATCAAGCTTAGTAAGAAATAATTTATACTAAAAATATATGGCATATATGTTTAAAGCACAAGAAAAAATCATATATATGTATCGGAGCAATATAATGTTAATTTAGATATGATCCATACATATATAGAAAATATGTGATACAAAATAAATTTTCATTGAAATTATGTATATCTCATAACTACTTCCCTTTCATGCACATATTTTAAAAGATGTTCAATATGAGCATACAAGGCATGGTCGCCCATCCAACCGCTATTGGGATGGTAGGGATTTTCAAAAATAAGATTTAAAAATACTTTTAGCATATCTGAAAACTCAACCAATTGAAAAGTAAAAACTAGTTTAAAGATATTTTTGTGAACTAGTACTAAATCCTTCAATCAAGGAATAAAATAAATATATATTTCATAATATATGAAAACTACACGAGAATCGATACTCAAAAATTTATAAAGCTCATATAGGCTCATGAATCAAAATATGAGTAAACAAAAGACATATGGAGTGTATAAAAATTATGTAATCAATAAAATCATAAAAATAAGGCATTGAAGCTCATATGGAATTTCTTTTATCAAAAACAAAGAATCATCAAAACTTCAAAAACTACAAGTTTCAAGGTAAATGTATATTTTATCGAAACTAAAAGTATACATACATATCCCAAACATAAATTGGGCCCACAAAAAAAATATTGCATGAAGGCAAGTGATTCTAGGATAGACATGTATATCTATTAGTTTTAGACAAAATTATTATATACATGAAGCTGAAACATAAAACGTGTTCAAGAAAATGGGAAAAACAAGTGTAGATGTAAGGATTATCAAAATTAGGTTATACATGTATATCTAATGAGTACAAATGAGTAATGAAGTACAAACACATGATAATCAAGTGTAGTTCACTAATTGTATAGGTATAAACACAAGTTTTAATAAAAATTTACATCCAAACAAGTAATCAAAACATGAAGCATAAAATTATAAACAAGCATGATCATTAGGGTAAATGCACGTGCTCCTAGAACTAAGATATACACAATAGTTAAACTAAAGTAAGAAACCATATGAACCTGGGTGTATTTCAAAGACTATCTATGTATATCACAAGTTTGATAGGCATTGCATTTAAACATAATGAGCATGAAAACCAATAATGCTAAAATATCAATATAAATTCATAAACAAAATAAAGAGTTAGAGATAGTTATCAAAACTAATAGAACTAGTCTTTAGGTCTCCAAATCATGGTAGTTCTCCCACCTACACATCCTTTGAAAGTGATGCATCTATAGATATGATCTTTGAGTTCGAAACACATCCACCATCAAAGCACCAATACTCTCACGTCTTGTGAAAGCCCACACCTACATCAAATACAATAGGGGTGGATTTTGGTACCCACACTTTCTTTTCGGGTCCAAGGGGGTTAGCTCTTTTTCTAACCCAAACAAACTTATTTGAAAATTTTAAATTGTTAATCTTATCATAACAAAATTTTGCAAGGTGGCCCGTACATCCACAATGTGTACAAGTGTACTCATTAGCATACAAATCATGTGTGTGAGCATGATAAGCTTGTGTATGCCATGAATGGTGTGAATGCATATGTGGAGCATGTTTCTTCCGAAACATAAATTCTAACCGTGTGTGATTTATGGCACATTGGCTCAAAGTGGAGCCGAATAATCTACACTCTTCTTCAAAATATAAATATCATTTTCAGTGATTGAAAAAGAAGTGGAGTATGCAACATGTTTATCACTAGTAGATGGAGTAATAGAAACATGACAAACATGAGAAGAGAAATAATTTTTCAAAAAAATATTTTTCTTTAAAGCTAAATCTAATTCTTTAGAAATTAAAGCAATTTTATTTTTTAAGGAATTATTTTCTTTTACAACAAAATCTAGTTTTGAAGACAAAACTTCATTTTTCTTCGAAACCATATCAAAATTATTTTTATTCTTTAAAATTTTATTTTCTTTTAACACAAGATCTAGTTTGAATTTCAATGAGTACCTTTCATTTGAAATCTCAACCTTTTCTTGCAAAACCATATCTAGTTTTGAAAACAAAATTTTATTTTCTTCTTTTAGTTCAAAATTCTTACTTTTCAAAAGTTTATATTTTGAAAGCAAGTTTTCACAAAATATGGATAGTAGAACATGAAACTTTAGATTCTTTTTTTTCTTCAGAACACATGCCCTTGAAGGAAAGTGGACAATCAAGATGAAGTTCTTCAGAGCATATGCCCGCGAAGAGAAACAGTCAAGATGAATGACTGTTAAGAGGTTGTGGCCTATTTATAGGCTCACTAAAATGGCCTGTAATTAATGACATAAAAATTAAAGCCATTCTTAAAGGTTGAAACTAACAGCCTTAATTATGACGTAAATATCAAGTCCAGTCTGGATGAGACACGTGGATTTTCGCTCCGGGAAAACCCAAAGACGCGCGTCCCCAGTCTTCAAACACCGACCTGGCATTGAAAAGACCCAATGAGATCTTCAAGACTGATTGCATGCGACGCTTCAAAAGCTGCGTCCTGAAGTCCGCGTCCTTTCACAAGCCTGAAGGTCCGCGTTCCCTTTATCAAATTGAAGAACACAGGTCTGTGTTTCTCTCAACAGTTTCAGATCCGTGTCCCCCCCACAAGCAAGAGTCGTGTCCTTGCAAAGAGTCAGAGTTGCGCCTCCCTCAATAATTCAGAGTCACGTCCTAAAGTCCGTGTCCTTTCACAAGCCTGAGGGTCGCGTCCCCTTTATCAAGAACGTAGGTTTGTGTTTCTCTCAACAATTCAGAACTGCGTCCTCTCGAAGAGCCAGAGTCGCGTCCTCTCAATGAATCAGAGCTGCATTTCTCTTGACAAATTAGAGCCGCGTCTCCACTACAAATGAAAGTTGCATCTCATTCACAAACTCAGTGCAGTTTGAGTTTCTTTTCTATCATTCATGGCCACGTCTCAACAAAAATGATAAAGGACCGCGTTTTCACATTAGTCAAGGATTGCGACTATGAAATCTGAGTTCATCCAAGCAACAAAGAGCCCGTCTGATTCTCAAAGACAAAGAAAGAATAAAGACGAGACAAGAATTTGATAACTTTTATTATTTGATTAAAAATGAAAAAAATAATACAAACACTCTCTTATTTAACAAATGGAGAGTTATGAAAAATGAGAAAATACAAAAGGGGAAGAAGGCTAATAATCCTGCTTCGTCAAAAAATAGATCCGTTCTCGGAGGCGCTGCATCTCCTGCTGGCGTGCCTTCTCGACTTCCGCCTAAGCTTGAACCCGCAACTCTTCTTTTGATAAGAATCTCTTTGTAGCAAGCTGTGTCTGAAGAGACTCCAACCTGGAGGAATGAGTAGGAAGCTCTTCTTGGACTAACTTCTTGGCAGCTTCTAGCTCTTCCAGCCTTTTTCTGGCGACAGCAAGCTTCTGCTCGTTGACTTGAATCAAGGCTTGCGCCTTAGCAATAGCTTCCTGAGCAGTGGTAATGACTTGCTTCGCACTTTTGGTGACGACCTCAGATTCCTTCGAATCATCAACCAACCTTTGGTAGTCGGCTTGAAAGTTGTGGAGATGACAAGTCTCTTCAGCCATCTGCTCTTCCATCTCTTTTCGCTCGTGTTCTTGAGCAGTAAAGAGCTTACTCAGTATTGTTCGAGCCTCGTCTCTCGGGCTAACCTTTTTCAGGGTCTTAGGCATATCCCCAGCTATTCAATTAGCGTCAGATACTCCCTAGTTTGCTTGGGCTTCCAGTGTGACGGATGTTTTGATCTGGTTCTCAAGAAGTATCCGAGCAAACTCGAAGGAACTTCCCCCAGAAAGGACCAACTCAATGCATGACTTCATGAAGGTGAAAAATTGTTGCACCATTTGATGCGCTAATTCTTCGATGATGTCGATGGCCAGAGAAAACCCTGCTGATGCACTCCCGGATCCCCTTTCTATGATAGTACGGGTAGTATCCACTGAGATGGGAGCCAACTCAACTTGTGTAGGGACAAGGCCAAAAGCAGGCTCTTTCGACGTTGAGGTCATGGCCTTCACCTCCGGAACGTTTATTGTGGTAGCCTCCACAGTAACAGGGGCAGCAACAAACTCCACAACACTGGGTTCACCGGCCGAAGTCTGAACCGCACTATCCTCTGCGCCAATGCTCGCCATGGGATCCTCTACTTGAGCTACCCCGATACTCTCTGCAACCATAACATTAATGTCAGTGATAACAATAAAAAAGAGAGTATACGACACATTTTTATTCTCTTACCAAGTTGAGGATCTGAAGATGACAAGTCTTTAGACAAGTCACTTAGGGATGAGGGTTCCCCAAATCTCGGTGGTTACACCCTCACGAGGCATCCTGGTAGCAGGAACTTTAAGGCCCTCCTGCTGAGCCAACTCCTGGATCATCTCCTCAATATGAGAAGAAGTTGTGGCCGCTATCGGTAGCCACCCCTGTAGAAGAAATTCAAAGGAAATGTTAAAATTTTTCCCAACTTGATGGAGAAATAATTAAGGAGGATAGAAGAAATACCCTCAGTGTAGCAATCTCTACTGATGGCGGAACCATCGCAGGGATGTACACCTACATCTCTTCCTCTGAAATATGTGAGAATTTGCTGGTATCAGGAAGAGTGGGTTCATCACCGAAGTTGACTTCTTCGCTGGAATAATATTCATGCTCCTCAGAATGAAGACGACAATTAGACCCAGGAAATCTTAGTGATTGGGGCCTTACCACTGAGAACTCTAGTGGTGGGGCTAGGTTCCACAACCCGGAAGCAGGCATTAAAAAGCTGGGAGAACCCGGTTGTGGTGCCTCCACCTCTTTCTCCTGAGCCGAGGAGGTTACAGGCTGATTAGCCCCTTCAGTCACGGGAGATTCGCCTGTAGGCTCTCCCTCTGTCAAAATCGCAGGACCCCTGCTGCGCAGACCTCGGGAGTGAAGAGTTAGGACCGCCTCCTCCTCTTCTTCTTCTTTCCTCTCCTGCTCCTCAGCGCCAGGAGGGATTACTTCAAGCATCCGGGCTGAAGCTTCAGCCTCAGATCCTTTCTTAGCCTTCTTTGGGCTGGGCTCGCCTTGGGAAGTAGAGGCTCGAGGACACTTGGACACGACGTGTCGAACCCTCCAATGGGGTGTTTCTCTGCAGCTCCCACTATCGGCTCAGACATCGAAGCCACCCCTGTCCTGCTAGTCTCTCTCAGCCTCTTGGTATTCGCCCATCTCTCGCATGCGGCTTTTGGAGCCCAACTTGACCTTATACGAGGCCTTAATACTCTTGATACAGGAAGTATTCATTCCAAAGCTAGGTACTCTGCTGGCAAGGAAATACCATGTACAAAATCTGAGACTTGTATCGCAGTTAAGCGTCCTGTGAGGTAAACTGAAGACGACCCTTGTTCCCCTAGCTACACTATAGTAACATGCCCGGGCGCCTACAAATAGGTTGCCACTGAAGCGAAGGCCAGTGTTGGGGTTACTGACATACAGTTGATTGATTAGTCTACAATTCTACATTATTATATCGCATATTCCCACCGATTTATGAATAAAATATCAGTCTAAACCGTGTTTTGGTCTCTCTTGTAGGTAAATCCAGAGCTTAAGGGCAAAGAAGTAATAAGAGCTTAATTAAACCCATTTTAGGGTAATTAAATCCATAATTCTTGGAGGCCAAGTAAGGGATTTTCTAGAAGATACGTCGAACCTAGACCCTTGCGCACGTCAGGCGAATATTCGGGCAAAAATACCAGAATTGGGATATACCAGGAACATTCTCGAAGCGACGGGGACCTCCTGCCAAAAACTAGGGACCTAAGTCCCTGGTATTGCAGCGGATCCGTGGCAATTGCCACGTTTTCGCGGCAATTTGGTGGGCCCACGCGTCGATTTTCGACAGTGGGCCCGTCTCGTCTTCTAGAAGCTGTATTTGCCTTCGTAGAGGTCCAGAACGAGGCAGTTTTTGATTTTAGGCTAGGATTTCTATGTTTTAGTGTAGTGTAGGTAGGTGTTCTTCATTTCATTTCTTTTATATTTTCTTTTCTTTTTAGATCATGTATTAGGGCTGAGAAATTCAGAGAGAGATAGAGAGGGATTGATGTAATAGATGGTGACAATCTATGTAAAGGCGCCTCCTTTCTTCTTTATTGTAATCTTCTCCATCTTCTACATGATGCTTGGCTAACTTTTCTTCTTCTCATGGCAATCTAACTACTAACCACTAACCATCTAACCACTTATTTGATAATCCACATGAATCTAATAGCCTCTACAAGGCCTTGTTCTTGCAAGAGCCATTGATGGCTCATGATGATGGATTCAACATTCTAACATTTCTTACACCTAACCAACTAACTTGATAACTTGCAATGTTTTCTTTATTTCATGCTCACCTCGAACTGGTTTTGATGATTTAATAAGTAGCTTGCAACTTGTTAGTGGTATGGATGCGTTGTTTGAATGTAGAAGATCAATCTTGTGAGCCATGCTCTGTATCGTCTCTTGAAGCCAAGGATTAGTGATGACCGAGGATCCATGTGAGGCAACTATCACTAAGAGGTTAGCATGGTTAGTGGAGCAATTAGTAGTTAGTAGCCATGAGTTTTCTTTTACTTTATTTTGAAAATTATTTCCAAAATCCTTTTATCATTTCTATCAATGTTTTCACCATCCTCTTAGTTCATCTTTGTTTCATCTTCTTTTCTATTTTGTTTTCCAAACTACTTCTCTTTTGTTTTCTTCTCCGTTTTCATCGCCTTCTCCACCTACCACTTTTTAGATTTCCTTTTCCTTTCCTTTTCATTTTCTTTTTCTAATTCTTTAACAAAGAAGAACTGTTAACATAAAACGTGAATAGAGACTGGTAATACTTCTATCGTCTCTCGTCCCTGTAGATTTGACCTGTTGAGCCAATGCTATAACGGAAGTATCGAGGGAACATTAGCACATACGAGCTTTTATATTGATTTGACAAATTACACATTTTTGAGTGCTAGTTCCACCCGATCAAATTTTTGGCGCCGTTGCCGGGGAGTGGGAATGGTTTTATTTTCACGTTTTTGTTAACATTTTCTTCTCTATTTTGGTGTGCAGGACATTCTTTATAGGATCTTAACATTGCAGAACATAAATTTGCTTTGCATCTCCCTGCTCTAGAAAGCAGGGACCCAGCTTCTAAAGAAACGCCGCGCAAACGCGACATTTGCCGCGCCAACGCGGCTATTTTGTAATTATTGTGTATCTTGTTGTGCTGGGATGTGTTCATTATAATAGCTAGTGGATCTGTACTATTACTTTCCTGCTTTGATTGCCTACACACCGCAATAAACTAAAGAACTAAAATAAGGTATTTGGACACTTTTAAAACGGTTTAGACATTTGCATTTAGGCACATGTCAATTCAATTCCAATATACTGTATTTTGTTCTGTTATTGTGATCTGGACTGAGGTGTACATATGACATTGCATATAGCATAGGACAAATACGTGGGTGAATTACTCGCTTTGTGTTATATTCTTGTCTATATTGCATACTTGTACGAATTGAAATTAAGGGCAAAACCCATAAAAGATAAGGTGGGGATTTCATCACCCTTCCTTAACCCAAAAATCACCTCCCTACTCACACAACCCAAGCCCTAATAAAAATTGATAGATGTTGGCCCCTAGGGACATCTCGGACTCATTAAGAGATTGTAACGCCCCGATCCTAAAGATACGGAGACGTTATGGCGACGCATATACGCGAGGAAAATACCCCACGTATACACGCTAAGCCTCAATTGTAACCTGAACAAGCTATAAATCAGAACTAAAATAATCATCGATCACTGCAATAATACATATAGTCAACCACGCATGATATCATATGAATCAAGAGCTAGAATAGTGACTGGAATAAGAACTGAGCTGATATGACAAGAATCAGGAAGTAATATGAAAGCTAAAAAGATAAGAGTACCAGAATAGAATAGGAAGAAGCTCCAGCTATTCGCGAAGCATACGGCCTCAACGAACACCTGCACAAAGGAAACCAACCGTCCAATAGCTGGACGTGCAACCCAGGGTCGTCAGAACGCGACCATAATGAGTGTGTGTGTAAAGGGGAAACAGCTCGTGCAGAAGAAACCATGTGCATATATAATAGTAGGAATAACTGTAGATAGAAAGACTAAATAACACAATAAATAACTGAACAGTAACACATAAGATAAAAACAGGAATACAGGTAGAAGATAACTGGCACAATTGTAAATATGCAATCAATGTCAAGGCGTGAAATCTATCACATGTCACTAGGTTGGCATACAATTTGGTCCAAGTCATGGTCACAGGTCTGGTCCTGGTTATGGTCATATGTCTATCACAGTGATATATGTACAGTCAAGTGATACAGTCAGTCGCGATATGCTATAACAATTTGTTAACATTTATTATGTCAGCGAACACCAATTGCCACCTGTAATAGACGCATCCCATACTACGCCTACTACACGTATCAATCAGGGTCCTAAGTTATTGAAATCAATGGAAGAGACATTATCCATGTTTTAGGTCGGTTTCGTACATACCTGGAATCACGGCCCAATCACCTGGCGCTGAACCAGGTCCTACCGCTAGGTAGTCAATAACAATAACAATAACAATGTGTCAATGATAATGACAACAATGAACAATACGGGATGTCAGTCATCCCCCGGAACCCTGCAGTGGAACCGTATCTCGGCTGCGCAACCTGTATCCTAGGTCCACCCAAAATACAGACGCTGTCTCCTCCATCAATTTTCCCAATCCCAGTGTAAGTTGTCAATTTACATTATTATATTCAATTCAGTTAAATCAGTCAATGTATATTATTATTTATAACAATCAATATCCATGTCATGTCAATTACTGGGACAGTATAGTAACAGTAACAATATCAATGTGACAATGACAATATGAACAGTATTACCGTATAAACGGTAGAACGATATAACAATGAAAGTGTTACGGTCCAACAATATTTTCCCAGTAACTTTCAATAACATGGATTTATACAATAACAGTAGATAATACTCAATAGTCAGTCTCATCTAGAATTGATGGATATCTCATATGCCTGTACTGCATATAACAATAGCCGATATACATCTCTACCAACTCACATAAGCTCTGAAGTTACATATCTTATGATCACCAACAAACAGTCTCGTCAATAACTGATAAACTAATAACTGATATCTGGTAACTCCGAAGTACAACATCACTGATATCAAATAGATCGCTATCACCGTAACTCATCTCTACGAATCAAGTAATCAATAACCATATCAATATCTGAATAAGTCATCACCCATAAAAGAATATCAAATCTGGAAAGTCCTCTCCATAAAATATATTCAGCTCATCTTAATGCATATCAGGTTTAACCATAAAGAATGTAAATCCAATATCATCTATAACACAAGTTCAGTCCAACTCCGAATAAGTTCATGTACCAATCCAGTAGTCATAATCTTTTAGTAAGGTAAGTTCACATCCAATATGTCCTCGATCAACTGCAATGTAGAATAGCAACTTCTAATACCAAACATCAATGACATATCATTTGACAGATCCCAAATGCCAACAATGTCCATCTCATCTCAATATCAGTCAGGCTCCAATAAAAGGAATATAGATTCTGGATAACTTCTAACTCATGATCGATTTAAGGCACAACTCAACTAATCCAATCATATCTGATATGTCCTCAAATACTCAACTAAATAAGTCATGTCCAATTACAGATCATCATTCAATGCAAATAACATAAGTCCCAGATCAATCCAAAGTCATTACAACCAATTCATATTCCAATAGTTCTATAATCATCTTGTTCCAATACACATCGAGTAATCAGATGCAATAGTTGTTGTTCTAACATATGTCCATAATCAGTACTAGTCTACTCACTCTGACAAACTATATCTGATTCATAAGGCTACACAGTACCTTCTTCTATTAAGATCAATTATGATATCCCCACACGACAATATATCCTGTACATGCAGCTAAGATCTATCATGATCGAATCATTATCACCAATATATATCTCTAGAGGTCACCTACAATCCATTCATATCCATCACATAACCCAAGGTTAATGTCTACAATCCAATAAAGGGGCTACACCAATCTGACAGGTCAACATTAGTCGACTAGGTCAAGTGGATAGGTCGACTAATCCAACTGCTAGTCGACTATAAAGGTGTCCAAGTCGACCAGCAGAGAAATACAGAGACTCAACACTTATTCTGGAAGCTATACTAGTCGACTAGGGACTGGGGTTAGTCGACTAACAGAGGTGTTAGTCGACTAATAACATAGGCAAGTCGACTAACCAAGCTCTGTCAATTCGAATCAGAGGTACACTGAAACCTAATCTCCCACACAATAAAATATGTATATGTAACCTCTATTGCACATATCAACATACACGATGTCCACATTATTCTATGTACACAATTAAATCAAAATATAATCAATTACATATAAAGAAACGGAACCGAAAGGAGTAAACACTCACCTTGGGGAATCTGCGCGTTACCGGGCGAGTCGCCGTTACGGTCGCCGTTGTAGGCTGTCTAAAAATCACCAAGACAAGCCACCAAAACACAGAGATCCAAGATCCAGGCGCAAGGCTAAATGTGACAATCAAGACGCGAGAGATAGCCCGCGTCTCAGCATCAAGGCGCGTTGGCTCAATGCCCGCGTCTCAGCATCAAGGCGCGTTGGCTCAACGCCTGCGTCTCAGCAATAAGGCGCGTCGGCCCGAAGCCCGCGTCTCAGCAACAAGGCGCGTCGGCCCGAAGCCCGCGTCTCAGCATCAAGGCGCGTCGGCCCGAAGCCCGCGTCTCAGCATCAAGGCGCGTCGGCCCGAAGCCCGCGTCTCAGCAACAAGGCGCGTCGGCCCGAAGCCCGCGTCTCAGCAACAAGGTGCCCCCACCTTGGTTGTAACCACCCCGATTATGGCGCCATCCACCGCCCATGTAGCGGGGAAGTTGGCCCTCATCGTGGAGCACTTTTAGGGGGCACGATCACCCCCTAAAAACCCTATAAATAGTCCCGTCACTATTGGGGACGAGCAAAAAACAGCAGGGAGGACGACGACGATTATCGGGCAAAAGAGAGATTCCGAGAAAAAAAGGAGAGATCATCGACAGAGAGAGAGAAAACCCTTCAGCGAGCTTACTGAGTACTAGCCGCTCTTCGCCTACCTCCTCTTCTAGAGTTTTGGTAGACGGAGCTGAGTTACTCCCTCTACCGACCGAAGAGAAGATCCCCGACGGTCCAAACAGTCATCCGGTCAACGGAGAACAAGATTCACTCTCCACCGCCACCCGAAGAACCCAGCACTAAACAAAGGGGGAATTCAAGATTCAATATTCCCCCTCCCTTGTAACCGGAAGATTAAGCCGGCTGTAATTTTTCATCTGATTCAAGGAAACGTTACACCAGCCACCCCTTCTCCGTGTCAAACAAGAGATGGCGACTCCGCTGGGGACTACTTTCGTCACTGACGAACAGATCGTGGCGCAGGATGATGTTCTCCGTAAGGGGAAGATGGTCGAAACACTCGTTGTCGAGTTCGACCAGGCGAAGTATGAAGAGTTCCTCTCTTCTGGCTCCAAGAGCCCAAAGACCCGCGTCTGCCGCAGGGTCTCAACTGAAAAGCTACCCGAAGCCCAATCTGAGGCTCTGCCGGGTGCCGATGCCCACTGTGCCAAGACAAGTTCACGCGCCAACGCCTCCCAGAAGGCCCGCGTGACCTCAGGCACTGCTGTAGCGATCAACCGCGTCGCACAGAACACACGCGCCAACGCCTCCCAGAAGGCCCGCGTGGTCCCAGGCACCACTGCTGCTGCGATCAACTGCGTCGCGCAGAATACCCGCGTTAACGTCTCTCAGGAGACCCGCGTGGTGAACACTCTTGGTTCTATAAAGCAGGATGTTGTTGGTTTCTCTCCACCTCCTCGACGCAACCGGAATACTGAGCGTCGACAGAGGAGACGCGCGCGTCAACTCCAAGTCGGAACCGTTGGTTGTCTGACTGGGGGTGGACACGGCGTACAATCTGATGCCTTGCCCGCACCTCGTCCAGTGCGTGAGATCCGCGTTTGGCGACCCAAACGCGAGACCCCTCAAGTTGAGTCCTCTGAGGACCAACTCATCAAACGCCAGGGTGAAACCTCCGCGTCTTTTCAAACGCATGAAGTACGCACTCATAGGCGTGGGGCCCAGCAGCCCACTCTCTCTCAAGTAACTCTGCCTAAACGCATCAGGCAGCAACGCGAGACTCGCGCGCGCGTCATACAGCCGCGTCATGAGAGCCGTGTCCCTGAAGTCTGCGTCCAGGCTGAACAGCACATGACTGTCTCCCGTCTTCGACGTTGCGAGACCAGTCTCTTTAATCCCCCTCCCACGGATTTGAGGGATTATTTGACAAGGAAAAGAAGTGCCAATCAAGCCACTTCGTCATGCTGCTGTCAACAACTCATCCATATGCTCTCTGGATGCCATTATGGATCAGGCGTGCACCAGCAGTCCTTAATCAGACAGCTGACCCTGATTCCCCCGTCAGCCAAAAGAAGACGCTCCCACAGGAGGAGAACCTTCTCAGATGTTGAATACCCAGAGCTTACTGCAAACATGACTAGCAGAAGCAAGGGAAAACAACCAATGGTCAACTCAGAGGAATCTGACTCTGAGCCGGAGGGGGTGTATCAACACACTCGCACCCGGACAGGGGCCATTCCCCCAATTGACTATAATGCCTTAGCCCGCGGCATTAGAATGGGTGATTCTCACTCTGCTATAGTGGAGTCGCAGGCTTCAAACTCTTCCGTCGAGAAGGAGGCTTCCGCCTACATGGCAGACACTCCTGAGGAGACGGCCAGGCGTTTAGAACAGACGCAGAAGCACCAGATGGATATAATCGCCTCTCAACAGAGATCTATTGACTCCCTCAAGCATATGCTTGAGAAATTACTTGAAGAAAGAGCGAGATCTCCTCCTAGACGGCCGAAGGGGAAAGGGAGAAAGGGAGGAAGCCCACCCTCCGAACCTTCCGACGAGACACGACGATCTACCTCGGATGTGTCCAAGCCCTCATCGCAGGCAAGAAGCGACCAAGACCAGGAGAAGACTCATGCTAAGAGGATGAGTCAATTGGAACGACGCCTCGAGGCCCTTGCCAATCGCAAGGACCTCCAAGAAGCTGGAGTGGTCCGGCCCTATCCGGCTGAGTGGGACTTAGTTCCATACCCTCCTAAGTTCAAGGCTCCAACCCTCCAAGCATTTGACGGGAAGGGGTCACCCAACCAGCACATCTACTACTTCAAATCCCAGACCGGGAATGTAGTAGATAATGACGCCATCCTGGCACGACTGTTCATCGGCACCCTGAAAGGGTTGGCTTTTGAGTGGTTTATGAAGCTCCCGGAGGGTTCTATCAAGAACTGGGGGGATCTAGAGAAGCTGTTCTTGACACGCTTCTTCGAAGATGACTCCGAAGTCACAATGCCCACCCTTTTAGCTACCAAACAGCGGAGAGGGGAGTCCGTCAAATCTTTCGTGGAAAGATTTCGGAACACGGCACTCCGGTGCCCAAGCGGTATGACCCAGGCCACCCTGGTGGAAACATGCCGCCACAACCTCCAAACCTCACTCCTTGCTCAAATAGGAGTTGCTGAAAGCCGCACCTGGAAGCAGTTAGTCCAACAGGGTGAACAGGCTGAGGAGATTGTTGCCCGTGTCAAGGCAGAGGAAGGCAAGCTGCGGCCGGAAAGGTCGACAAGGCGTGCACCGGCACCAGACACCTCCCTCCAGACGAAGCGGAAGGATAATTTGGCGACGGAGACCAAATCTCCCACCAAACCTCAAACAGGCAGGGCAAGTGGCTCTTCAAGCCAGCCACGCCCCAACAAGCAGTATTCCTTCAAGGAGGAACACGTCGATTCGCTCTTCAAGCTACTCAACAAGAGCAATCGACTGAAGCTCCCTGAAATTAGACGCCCGGAGGAAGTCGGCAAGACCGACAATCCCAACTACTGCATGTACCACAGGATGTTGGGACATCCTACCAAAAGCTGCTACGTCTTCAAAGACATCCTTCAGGCTTTGATTGACGCGGAGGTGCTCAAGCTCCGACCAGAGCAGAAGAAGGTCACGGCCAATGTAACGTCGGTTCTCCAGTTCGGGAGACAACCTCCAACGCCTGCGGGGGTAACTCCTATTCCAAGGGGAGAATTAAGAGTGGTCAACACAGACCCTCACCAGCAGCAGGAGAAGGGCTTGGTAGCCGTCCCTACACCTCAGGGGGAAACCATGTGGGTCCACCCTGACCTCGTCGAGGAACAACAATGGACTACTGTAACCAACAGGAAGTCCAAAGGCAAGGCAAAAGCTTCGTCCTGCCATGTGGTATGTGCTTCCTCCCGAGAAGCAGAGGATGATGTTCCCTCGCTGACTGATTCAGAAGAGGAAACAATAGTCCTGGCCGCAGAGCCCAGCCAACCGATGGCGGGGACCCGTTCAGGACAGGCATACTTGAAGCAGTACGGCGAGACGGCAGCGGCTTCTCCGCAACCAGCCGTAGAACCAGCCAAGCCCTCCACGAAGCCACCTGTGGCGAAGCAGAAGGAGACTCGATTCTCTCGAGCCCTTCCAAAAGGTGCAGCGGAAGGATCCTCGACACCTTACCACTTCGATGTCTTGGCTCAACTAGCCAACATCCCGGCACGCATCACCTTGTATGAACTCCTGAGGCTATCAAAGTCAACCAGAGAGGCTCTGCAAGAAGCTCTGGCGAATGCTGAGGCCTTCGTGACCCAGGTGCCGAAGGAGGAAGATGTAGAGGACTGCCTCCACACTTCCCAGAATGCCCCCTGCATCACCTTCACGGCAGATGATATGCAGGTGAAAGGGAAACATGATCGACCCCTGTACTTCACAGGTTACATCGGATCATCTGAGGTGAACCGCATTCAGGTAGATCTAGGGTCCGCACTGAGCATTATGCCCCGCCGAGTCATGCAACACCTCGGCATCCCTACTCACCGTCTGAGCCCTACACAGACGACCATCTACGGGTTCAATGCCAACGGCACCCGTCCGATGGGGAAGATCAAGCTCAAGTGCCAGATTGGGAGCCTCAAGTCGGAGGTGACGTGTTACGTCATCGATGCCGACACTTCCTACAATCTGCTGCTGGGACGACCATGGATCCACCGCAACTCCATCGTTCCCTCCACTCTTCACCAAGTCATGAAATACATTGACGCGAGTGGGAAGGTGCAAACGTTTGTTGCCGAAAGGTATCCGTTCAAGGGAGTCGAGAATTATTTCACGGATTCCCTTTTATATCAGGATCCGGTGGATGAAACCCCGCAACTGGAGGCGCCAGACTCTGGTAATGAGGCTGACACTGAGCCCGAGCAAGAAAAGTGCCTGTGGGAGTTAAAACCACTTGTAAAGAGCACTAATAAGCTCGATGTTGATAATACCACCGACGATGCAGGCGGTTGGTATATTAATGAGAATCTAGACTTTGAATATTTTTCTGCGTGTGCATCCGATTCAATACCGTCGGATACTACTACCGACGTAGACGATGACATCTGGTCGGCAATGGATGCTTTGACATCATTGCATGTACCAGTAAAATCATCTTTCGGGACATACCAGGATAATGGCGATGCGCAGGAATCTATATTCTTGGTTCCGGCAAGACGAAAAGGCCAAAGACCAATACTTTTTGGGCGAATGACAACTGAACCAACGCCCCGCGAAGAATCGGAAAGTGAGGAGGAATCCCCTCAGCTCGACCGTTATGAATCGAAAGCGCTCAGAATGATGAAGCAAATGGGGTACGATCTAACCAACAAGCCCGGGTTGAACTTCGGCAAAGGAAGGAGGACGCTACTTCGATCCTTTGTGCCAAAAGGGAAGGCCCCCGATTATTATCATCGGACGCGCAGGGGGTTGGGCTATGTATCAACTCCGGTCCCATCAGCCTCTGATTCTCAAGAATCGTCGAGCAACGATTGCTCTTCAGACACGTCATCATGGGAGTCAGATGTTAGTGTCGGCAACATCTTCAAAGGGCTTTCAGTAAACATGGTTTCAACAGGCCATCTGGAAGATGAAGTTGAAGAAATGATCCAACCTGATACAGATCCTTGGATCAAACATTTGAATGCTCTTTGGGATATCCGCTTTGAACAGCGTGAGCCACCCACAGATGACAAGGTTGTTCAGATCAACCTAGGAGATGAGACCAACCCCAAGCCCATCTTCATAAGTGACGGCCTGTCGCCTCCAGAGAAGAAGGATCTAATATCTCTTGTACAAGAGTATATAGATGTCTTCGCCTGGAATTATGAGGACATGCCTGGACTTGATCCTCAAGTGGCTATGCATCGCCTCAACATCAATCCGGACATGAAGCCTGTTAAACAACAGCAGCGACGGTTCCGTCCAGAGATAATGGAGGCAATTCAATCAGAAGTCAGAAAGCTCATCGATTCTGGCTTCATCCGGGAAGAACAACATCCCGACTGGGTAGCCAACATCGTCCCCGTCGCCAAGAAGAATGGGAAGATCTGGATCTGCATCGACTTCCGTGATCTAAACGAGGCCTGCCCCAAAGACGAATTCCCATTGCCAATCACAGATGTCATGATTGACAATACTTGTGGATTCGAACGAATGTCCTTTATGGACGGGTTCTCAGGATACAATCAAATCAAGATGTATCCCGATGACGAAAAGCATACCTCCTTCAGGACTCCTCTAGGGGTATATTGTTACACCGTCATGCCCTTCGGACTGAAAAATGCAGGGGCAACATACCAAAGGGCCATGAACGCCATTTTCCATCAGGAAATGCGGAAAACGGTGGAATGCTATGTCGATGACATCGCGGTGAAGAGTCGCACTAAAGGTGATCACATAGCAGACCTGAAGGTGGTCTTCCACATCATGCGGGCTCATCAATTGAAGATGAACCCCACCAAATCCTTCCTGGGGGTAGCCAGTGGTAAATTCCTAGGATTTGTTGTGACTTCCACAGGAATCTATTTGGATCCAGAGAAAGTCCGCGCTATCCAGGAGATGCAACCCCCGAAAAGCCTCAAGGAGCTCAGGGGATTACAGGGACGATTGGCGTACATCCGCAGGTTCATATCAAACCTTTCCGGGAGATGCCAACCCTTCGCCAAACTGATGAAAAAGGGTGTTTCATTCATTTGGGACGACACTTGTCAAAAAGCATTTGAGGAGATCAAACACTACCTCACCCAACCACCAGTTCTTGCAGCTCCGGTGTCCGGAAAGCCTTTCCTGGTGTACGTCCGAGCAATGGATCATTCCCTGGGAGCTCTACTAGCTCAGAATGATGAACAAGGACGAGAACAGGTAATCTACTATCTGAGTAGAACAATGATCGGAGCCGAACATCGGTACAACCCGATCGAGAAGGAATGTTTGGCATTAGTGTTCGCCATTCAGAAAATGCGACACTATCTGGTAGGCCAAACTATAAATGTCATATCAAAAGTCAACCCTCTGAGGTTACTTATGACAAAGCCTTCTTCACTAAATGGCCGGCTGGCAAAATGGGCCATATTGCTATCACAATATGAGATGCATTTTCTGCCACAAAAGGCTATTAAGGGGCAAGCGGTGGCGGACTTCTTAGCTGAACACCCAGATCCGAGGGCAGCCAAACTCTATGAGGATCTCCCAGACGAGGCCGCCGAAGTCTGCCTGACTCAGACGTTGTTCGAAAGTCAAGTATGGCAACTTTTCTTCGACGGTGCATCAAGGACAAGCCCAAAGGGACACGTAGTGGCGGGGGTAGGAGTAGTACTTATCTCCCCACAAAATTATGTGATCCCCCGAGCTGTCTCGCTAACGGAGCCTTGTTCCAACAATGTGGCGGAATACAACGCTCTTTTGATTGGGATGCAATTCGCCGATGAGATTGGCGTTAAAAATCTCGAGGCTTACGGTGACTCTAAACTCATCGTCAGCCAAGTTCGCGGAGAGTACGAGGCCAGACATGAAGATCTAGTACCCTACTACAACGCGACAATTCACATGGCCGAAAGGTTTTCAAACTTCTACATCGACCATGTACCGCGCAGGCAAAATGTACATGCGGATGCACTCGCATCCCTCGCTGCTTCCTTAGCTCTTCCAGCTGGAGCAATGGAGAAAGTATTCGTCTATAGCCACGACCTATACTGTCCAAAAATTCCCCTCGGAGACTACCCAGGGTCAGCGGGAGATCGTCGCGGTAAAGAAACACTTGAAGTGTCGACCGCTTCAGGGCTTAAAGACTGGCGATTCCCCTACATTGATTTTGTCTTATACGACATTCTGCCCGAAGACACCAAGGAGGCGGCCGCCATTCGGAGGAAAGCCCCCAAATTCTACTATAATGCGATTTCGCGAACATTGTATCGTCGATAGCATGACGGGATCCTGCTCCGATGCCTCTCATCAAAAGAAGCCCAAGGAGTATTGAAAGAAGCCCACGATGGTACTTGTGGAGCTCATCAACCTGGCCCGAAATTGGCACATCGACTCCAAAGGATGGGTTACTATTGGCCCAAGATGATTGCCGATGCTGTCGCTTATGCTAAGAGATGTTACGCCTGCCAAATACACGGCGATTTCATCCATCAAGCACCAGGGTACCTCCACTCAACGACCTCTACTTGGCCGTTTGAAATGTGGGGGATGGACGTGGTTGGCCCTATCAGCCCACCATCATCGAAAGGACATCGGTTCATTCTAGCGATAACCGATTACTTCTCTAAGTGGGCCGAAGCTATCCCTTTGAAAGAGGTGAAATCCTCTAACGTGATCAAGTTCGTGAAACATCACGTTATTTACCGCTTCGGTGTGCCTCGGCGTATCATCCATGACAATGGACCCCAGTTCATCAGCCAGGCTTTCCAGAGATTCTGCGCGAAGTTCAGAATCCAAAGTGTGTCCTCAACGGCATACTATCCTGCTGCTAACGGTCTTGCAGAAGCCTTCAACAAGACTATTGGCAAGCTTCTCAAAAAGTTCGTCTCGAAAAGTCAACGAGACTGGGACGACAAGCTGGGTGAATGCTTATGGGCCTACCGCACAACGGTGCGAACCCCAACTAAAGCCACGCCATTTTCCTTGGTATACAGATGCGAAGCCGTCCTTCCATTGGAAATACAAATTCCCTCTCTACGCGTCGCCTTGACAGCGGAAATGACAACTGAGGAGAAGCATCAGCAGCGACTCCAGGAGTTGGAAGCCTTAGACGACAAGCGTTTGCAGGCCCAACAACAAATCGAGCTTTACCAAGCTCGTATCACCAGAGCCTTCAATAAGAAAGTCAAAGCGCGAACTTTCAAGAAAGGCGACCTTGTCTTAGCTGTCCGAAGACCCATGGTCATGACGCACAAGACAAAAGGAAAATTTCAGCCCAAATGGGAGGGACCGTTTGTAGTAGAGTCAGTCTACTCAAATGGGTCATATCGCCTCATAACTTCAAATGGCGATACACTCATGATGCCGATCAATGGCAAATTCTTGAAGAAGTACTATCCTTAATAGTACTCTTCTTCCGATCAAGTTAAAAGTACACCTCTGATCAAACATCCGACGCCCTCGACGGCTAAGGATAGAGGAAAATGTTGGCCTTTAAGCCCAACATAAGTCCTCGACAACTCACCATGCTGAGGGGAATAGCATGGCTAGCCCAACTCAAACGGTAGTTGGTAAAGGCATGTCAAACCCGTTGACAGCTGAGGATTTGCTAAAAATCCTAAGGGACACGTTCCCATTTGATCCGACGCCCTCGACGGCTAAGGATAGAGGAAAATGTTGGCCTTTAAGCCCAACATAAGTCCTCGACAACTCATCATGCTGAGGGGAATAGCATGGCTAGCCCAATTCAAACGGTAGTTGGTAAAGACATGTCAAATCCGTTGATAGCTGAGGGTTTGCTAAAAATCCTAAGTGGACTCGAGTCCACTCTTTCCTCCAAAATCCCTTACCAATTCTCGTCCATAGAATGGTAGGACCACAAAATGCAATCATTACTACGTTAACACTATACCTCTGGTAATGAATACTCTTTGTCGGGTATAAACTTTGCTTGTTAACTCTGCATAGAGTAACAAACTCTCAAATTTGCCAAGTTAACACTATACCTCTGGCATTTCAAATTCCACTTGTCAATTCTCATCAATAGAATGACAGGTCCTCAAATTGCTCTTATCACGAGCCAATTCTTGTCAAGTTAACATTACACCTCTGACAAACTACTGTTTAAGTTAACATTACACCTCTAAGCAGTACATCGAGTGCCTGTCAAGTTAATATCACACCTCTGATAGTCACCTTTCTTCAGACTTCCGTATCGAAGCTGAAATGGACGATGCCAAGTTAACACTACACTTCTAGCATCCGAGTCATCGCTAAGTTCAACAATACACCTATGGCCATGACCGTTCCTCGACTTCCTCGTCTAAGTCGAGATGACCAATGCTAAGTTCAACATCACACCTCTAGCATTACCTCACTGTTAAGTTAAACATTACACCTATGACAGTGACATTCTGAGTTAAGTTAATATCACACCTCTGACTCACATCCTTGTCGAGTTAACACCACACTTCTGACAAGACTATCTCCAACCCGTTAAGTTAATATCACACCTCTAACGGTAAAAGCTTTACTAGATTCCTCGCGGGTCTAGTTTCACTTGTTATTCTCTTCAACAGAATAACAGGTCCACCTAAAGACATTGTTAGGTTAACATTACACCGCTGGCAATGTTTTATCAAATTCCCCAGCTGACCTTGAATCAAGTCAATCCTAGACACTTGACAAAAGTTCACCTTCTCTGGGAGTACGCATTCCCCTGTCACTTTCTTTTATAAAGTGGCGGGTCCACCAAAATCATTCTTTTGCTTCTAAAACAAAACATTCAAGACAACAGAAAGAGGCAAAAGAAAAGTGTCACTTTTATTCATATCCAAACACATGAAAGTGATACAAAACGCTCTCTTATACAATAAGATTGAGTGTTACAATTAAGGAGTACAAAGAAGTCCCTCTCTCTCTCTGAGGCCGTACTCACTCCTTGAAGCCGCATCTGATCCTAAGTGCATGATGTCTGAAGAAGTGCCAAATTGTGGCGACTGTTGGAACCGATTGCACTTTGATGCACGACGCCAACTTCGAAAGCGCCCTAGTTGACTAAGCCAGGAGCAATGGTGTTCTTGAGGTCCGGTGGCAACAGAAGAGCCTGCAACCCTTCGTTCAAGAGTTGATCTTTCCCCAGCAGGCCATTCAAAGGACATGGACTGTCCTTGATGTTACTTCTGGGATGGGAGAGGAAGAGGATCCTCTCCGCCACCGCAACCGCCGGAACCTCCTCGCCGTCATACTTGACCTGACCATCTCTTGCCATCAGGCAAGAGTGGTGCAGGGGATCTGAAGAGACCTTGGCGAGATTTGGGTCCTCGTCAGAGATATAATTTACTCTCTTACAAACGACGAGGACCATAATTTACTCTCTTACAAACGAACATTGAGCAAGCTCGCCGGTTGAAGCACTCTTCCAGGAGACCAGCGAACCTGCAAAGAACAAATAAGAGAATCAGAAAATCTGGAACTTAGTATACTTTAACAAAAGAAAACTAAGTAACAGACGCGGCAGTCATTGAAGACTTCAGACGCGAAAATGATCTGCACAGTCAAACCACCGCGTCAGCAGAAACAGACGCGAGTCAAAACTGTGCCACGCCCAGGATTCAAACGCGGTCTCAGTTTGCACCCGCGTCTAATGTACTAGACGCGAAAAACTTCAAATGCCGAAAATTGCCATCTCTCTGTTGGGTGAACAGGAGTTGCAAGATTCAGGTCTGAAACGCGCCAAGGCAATAGCCATGAGCAAAGCCAGCGTCAAGAGCCCGCGTTCAGAAAAGTTCAAGTCACCAGCACAAATTCCAGAATAGGAATGCACCAGAATTTCATTCAGATGCCTGTTGACACTTAAAAAAGACAAGATTCTCATTAGTCCGAACAATGTCTAAACTTGTTGACATTTACAAAAGACAAGTGACAGACGAGCTGAAGACCAGTTTTTACCCACCTCCAAGGGACAAGGAAGCGGTTTGGACTCCACTGATCCAGCAAGCAGAACAGTGAACCCGGATTGTTTCTAAACAGACCTCAGCAGGTCTAAAATGCTAGCATTTAGCATTACATTAGCCCAAGGAGATAGCCTCGTGTGAGAGGCTAACATCATCCAGAGCATCGCCAGGAAGCTAACTGACAGCTTCGCCGAAAAGCCTCTTTTCGGACTTCGCCAGGAATTGCCTCTAGCTCCGCTATGAGCTTCAAAGCGGGCAGCTCCGCCATCAGCCTGCTATGGTCAGCCTTTGACCAATCAAATCTCCTGATGAGATTAGATCTAAGCTAATCAAATCCAATCAGGATTCAAATATGGCAGGTGATTGCCGCAATCTCTTGACTCTCTTGAAACGAGTAAGAGGATCAGGGAAAATCCTTCAACGATATGGAAAGGATCATAACAAATCGGAAAGATCAACCGACTTGCCATTTTCTAGCTCCGCGGAAGCTATTCTAGCCTCGCAGCAAGGCTACTTTCCAGATTCAAACAGATTCGGTTCAACCTGTTTCCATATCTTCAAGGGGACAAGTATACCCTTGCTCTCCCTATAAATAACCCGCCATGGGTACAAGGAAAAAAAAAAGGAGGAGGGGATCGCAGAGGAAGGAGCCATCAATCGCCTTCTGATCACGAGAATCGATCAATCAACTTCTTCAACCGAGGCTTCTTCATAACGCACCGTGCGTTTTCGAATTCAGAGACCTTTTAGAGAATTGCTTTCTCTATCTAGGGTGTTGATGCTCTATCATCGTTCTTCTTCTCAAGGAATTTTCGGAACCAGGCGAGAAGGAATTCCTAATTGAAGGCGATTTTGAGAAGCAGCAAGAGGGTTCTATCAACCCTCTATTCTCTGATTCCCGGAACCAGGCGAGAAGGGAATCTCATCGCTCGCATCGTCAAAGGGACAAAGTGGTCGCGCGCTGACCAGACTCCTATCGGCACATTTTCCCAGAATCTCTGAGGAGATCTACTTGTAATCTTTTGAGAATACTTGTAATTTAGCTCCTCAAACTTTTATTTGTAAGTTTTCCCTTTTTTGCAAAATTAATGGAAAACAAGCTGGCGACTCCGCTGGGGAACGTATTCTCCTCTGCTGAGAATCAAGTGTCGCAATGCGACGAACAGACCTTCGGGTCTATCTCTGAATTCAGAAAAGCCGGTGCAGCCAGATCTTCTCTGGCTAAATCTTCAAGCAAAGTCTCTACGGAGACGGAAAAGGTTCTCTGCAAACCTGCCGCAGTTCTCTGGCGCAACAAGGAAACAGGTCCGCAGCCCAGATCCTGCACTTTTGAGAACCTGGTTATCCAGATCGATCAAAGAAGATTTGAAGAAGTCCTCTCTGGGGGTGGCCTAATGCTTCGAGCACGGAAGCACGGGAAGGTCTTCATGACCAAGGTTTCAAATCAGAAACCAGAGGCAGAATTTTGCCAACACCCCACAGCCCCGCTTGTGGCTATTCAGGTTCCTTGCGAACCTATGCATCCTCTGCCAAAACGGATATGGAGGCCTAAACAGAGGTCCTCTGCTGAAGCTTCAGGCGTAGCCACGCCAAATCCGCGCCTCTCTTATGAAGAAAAAGGCAAGATGCCCGCCTGCGCCAACAATGCTGCCAACCATAAAGTCAAGACGGCGATCATACCGTCGCCTAGAGCAGCAATGCCTACTGCTAGCCCTGTCTTCACAAGCAAGGCTATTGTACCTCGGCATACTCATCGGGTTTACAGCCGCGAGGCTAGAACCAGAGCACTATGCGGTGCTGATCCTTTCCGCAGGAATAAGGGGAACGATGCGTTGTCCCATATACCAGATTGTTCAGGCCCCTACAGGGCCGACCTGCGAGAATTCTTGGCGGACAAGCGGAGATTGAAGCATTTCCAGACTACTTCCTCCTGTCTTCGACGATGTGACTGCCAGTTGGTGATGGTCCATTCTATGCAGTGTCGGTTACGACCGACCCTCGCCACTTCTCCATACCGGCGATCAGTCTTTGATCGACTGTCTGCGCGCGTCCCGATGAGGCATCCCAAAAGGAGCGGGCCACCGGATCCAGCCTCTGCATCCGTCAACATGACCGGAAGGGGGCGAGAGCCGCGCGGAAGAAGTCAAGCCTCTGACGACACCCCTTTCGGCTCCCCAGATCCAGACTACTGCCCAGGCTTAGGTGAAGTCTTGGTGCGTGAAGAAGGTGTTTTCCGAAACACCAGGTCTAGGGTGGCAATACCCTATAACTATGAGCAGCCTTCTTCCTCAAAGACCCTGATCTCGCCACAGCCCAGACGATCACCCCAATCATCTGATGGAGAAGATGGAGACAGCGGGTATGCCTCTTCAGCAACAGTCAGTTCTATACGGACGGACAAAGCATCGGTCAATATGGCCGAGAACGCCAATGACGACCTTCGTCGGCGTTTGGAAGCTCAGGAGCAGACCTCTAGAACTCAGCAAGAGGCCCTGGACAATATCCAACAGATGCTAGCTCAGCTCCTCAACAACCGGGATGACGATACCGGGAGCAATCATGACGAGGAGGGACACCTCAGCAATGATCCGCCCAAAACGGAGAGATCTAAGGGAGGCTCTTCCCTGGATGCCGAAGTCCTTAAAGGCCTTCAAGCTCAAATTTCATCCCTGGCTCAGAAGGATGAATTGAAGAAAGTGGGGGTAGTCCGTCCTTACCCACTGGAATGGGATTCGGTGTCATATCCGCCAAAGTTCAAACCACCAACGTTGCATGCATATGATGGTAAGAGCTCGCCCAATCAGCACATCTACTATTTCCGGTCCCAGACCGGTAATGTTCTAAGCAACGACGCCATCATGGCTAGGTTGTTCATCGGCACCTTGAAAGGGGTGGCATTTGACTGGTTTCGCAGTCTCCCCCCAGGCTCTATCAATTCCTGGATCGACCTGGAAACTCGGTTCCTCTCTCGCTTCTATGAGGATGATACCGAAGTGGCCATGGACAAGCTCCTTTCTACCGTGCAGAAGAAAGGCGAATCTGTCCGTGAATACATTGAGCGGTTCAGAAATCTATCTCTGATGTGCCCAGCAGGGATGCCTTTACCCATGCTCTTACAGACATGCAGACACAACTTCTTGGATCAAGTAGAAGTTCGCATGGGGGCTGTCAAAGCCCATACTTGGAAAGAATTGGTCGAACAAGCTGAGATAGCCGAGAAGTCGGCTAAGAAGTTTGAGCCGTCCGTCCCTAGAAGCAAATGGGGTGCGAACAACAAAGGGCGTAGCGATCTCCCACAGTCTTCCCAAGCTAAGGGGAAGGAAATTATGTCCGTCGAGCTGACCGGGGACATGCAGTCAAAGGCCAAGAAGAGCAGCTTCAACAATCAGGAGCCCAAGTTCCCTCCTAAACAGTACTCCTTCAGAGATGATCAGGTGGTCACGATATTCCATCTGCTCCATAAAGGGAATAAGATGAAGCTGCCAGATGCTCGGCGTCCTAATGAGATAGGGCGCACAAATGACCCCAAATACTGTCTTTATCATAGGATGGTCCATCATCCTACTGACAAGTGCTATATCCTCAAGGACAGGATACAAGCCCTGATTGATGCCGGCGTCCTCACACTAAAGACGGAACAAAAGAAAGTCACTGCCAATATGGTGACTCTTGAGTTCGGCACTGCCCAGAAGGTCACAGTTCCTGACGGGACCTATCCAGCCCCGATGCCGCGGTTGGAAGTCAAGCATCCTCCAGCCATGACTCAAAACAACAAGGGCCTCGCCTCTTTGACATTGGAGACAGGGGAAGTTATATGGATACACCCCGACCTCGTCCAAGACATACAGCAGACGTCGAAGGACTCCAGCAAAAAGGGCAAGTCTTGCAATGTCGTCTCTGTTCTGCCAGACGATGGTAATCTTACTTCGGCTTCCCTCAGCGATTCTGAAGAAGAAAAGCATGCCTGTACAGCGCAGGCAGATGCGCCTCAACAGACGGGCACCCGGTCTGGAAAGTCATACCTAAGGCAGTATGACAAACCTACCGACGAGGTACCACGGCAAACAACGTCAGTACCAATGCCGACATCCACTCCAGTCCTGACCAAAGGGAGGGAAAAACCTAAGGAGGTGCGATTCGACCAGGTGTTGAAGAAACCACCAAGCCAAGGGCTAGCCACGCCCTTTCGCTTTGATATATTGGCCCACTTAGCCAATATCCCGGCTCGTATCACAATACACGAGCTCCTTCGTCTCTCTAAAGAGACAAGAGAGGCACTCAGAGATGCGCTAGCCAACTCGGAGTCCTTTCTGACATGCATGCCCGAGGTTCCTGATGATGAGATGCGCCCTTCCTGCTCAGAGTGCCATCACGCACAGTCAAAGGTACCTGCCATTACCTTCACGGCGGAAGATATGCTTCTCAAAGACAACAAGCATGATCGACCTCTGTACTATACCGGATATATCGGTTCAACCTGCATTGAAAGGATACAAGTCGATCCGGGGTCTGCGCTCAGCATCATCCCCAAAAGGCTCCTCTACTTCCTCGGCATACCACTGTACAGGTTGTCTGCGACCACCACTACAATATACGGTTTTAACGCCGGGAGCAGCCATCCGCTTGGAAAGATTCGGCTTCGCTGCAGAATCGGAAGCCTGAAGTCAGAAGTGACATGCTATGTCATTGACGCGGACACATCATACAACCTGCTACTGGGACGACCATGGATCCATGCCAACTGGATCGTTCCTTCCACTCTTCATCAGTGCTTCAAGTATGTTGAGGATGATGCGACAGTACGAACTGTCTTCGCTGAGAAGCAGCCCTTCAAGGGGGTGGAAAACTATTTCACAGATGCTCTCCTATATCAAGAGGCTAGTGGAATGCCGGGAGAACCATTGCCAGACAGTGATGGAAGTGGCAATGAGGCGGATTCGGAATCCGAAATGGGCACGCCAGCCATTTTGATTAGCGAGCCAATAGTAGCATGCTTTA
This sequence comes from Agave tequilana, assembly GCA_038442645.1. Taxonomy (NCBI): domain Eukaryota; kingdom Viridiplantae; phylum Streptophyta; class Magnoliopsida; order Asparagales; family Asparagaceae; genus Agave; species Agave tequilana. Next base: position 110,823 of record JAVJIF010034543.1, read on the forward strand.
ATAATCCCCGATGTAAGGTCCCTTCTGATGAGGAAGGCGAATGGATGATTAATGATAATATTTCTTTTGATTATCCTGCGAGCATCGAGTCAACTAAATCCATCATGGATGGCTCTCTTCACATGCCCGTACATAAGCCAAGTTCGGCTACTACATCTGTGGAGGTTATAGAAGGGGCCACGCTGGTGATCCCTCCATCCAAACAAGGTCAGTTGCCGATAATCTTCGGTAGAACCCAGCCACGGAGACCCGTACCTACAGATTCAAGCTCGGACTCAGAAGCCCCACAGTTCTTCCATTATGCGCAACCGACACGCCATATTATGGAGAAGATGGGATATGACTTGAAGAAGGCAGGCAGCCTGAACTTCGGAAAGGGAAGACGCGGTCTGATGCGTAATGCTGTCCCGAAAGGGAAACCTGCAAATTACTATGATAGTACACGCAGAGGGTTGGGTTATGTTACACCCACATCATCAGTAACGGTTCAAGTCAAAGACGACGAGCCAATTCCATCACAGTCAGACTCATCTGCTGAATGGAACTCTGACATTAGCATAGGAGGAATGTTCAACGGTCTCACTGTGAATATGACCTCGGGCAGTCAATTGGAACCTGCGGAAGCTGCTGATGAGGAACCTTGGGCCCAGCAATTAAGCCTCCAATGGGAAAAGCGGTTCGAGCTGCGCGAGCCACCTACCGAAGACAAAGTGGTCCAAGTCAACTTGGGCAGTCAAGATCACCCCAAGCCTATTTTCATAAGTGAAAGCTTATCACTTATCGAAAAGGAAGAATTGATAATGCTCGTAAAAGAGTATATAGATGTCTTCGCCTGGAGCTATGAAGACATGCCTGGACTTGATCCACAGGTTGCTATGCACCGTCTAAACATCAAGCCCGACGTTAAGCCAGTCAAGCAACAACAACGTCGGTTCCGCCCAAACATCATGGAGGCTATTGAAGCCGAAGTTCATAAGCTCATTGCTTGTGGCTTCATCCGGGAGGAACAACATCCAGATTGGGTGGCTAACATAGTCCCCGTCCTTAAGAAGAACGGCAAAATACGGATCTGCATCGACTACCGTGATCTCAATACGGCCTGTCCCAAAGATGAATTTCCACTGCCCATCACTGATGTCATGATTGACAACACATGCGGGTTCGAGAGGATGTCTTTCATGGACGGCTTCTCAGGGTACAACCAGATCAAGATGTATCCTGATGACGAGAAGCATACTTCTTTCCGAACGCCTTTGGGGGTATACTGCTACACTGTAATGCCCTTCGGATTGAAGAACGCCGGGGCAACCTACCAGCGGGCAATGAGCATGATCTTCCGCGATCATCTCCGGAAGACGGTGGAGTGCTATGTTGACGACATTGCTGTCAAAAGTCGCCGCAAAGATGAACATCTTCGCGATCTGAGGACGATGTTCAATATAATGCGGGCTCATCAGTTGAAAATGAACCCGACAAAATCCTTTTTAGGAGTATCCAGCGGCAAATTCCTTGGGTTCATAATCACATCAAAAGGAATCCATCTAGACCCAGACAAAGTCAAAGCCATACAGGACATGCATCCACCAAGGAACCTCAAAGAGCTCAGAGGCTTACAAGGCAGGTTAGCCTATATCAGGAGATTCATAGCAAATCTATCGGGCCGTTGCCAACCATTTACCCGACTAATGAAGAAGGGTACTGCCTTCATATGGGATCAAGCTTGTCAAGAAGCTTATGAAGACATTAAGAGGTATCTCACAAAACCTCCAGTCTTGGTGGCCCCTACATCAGGGAAACCATTCTTGCTTTATGTGAAAGCCCTGGATTATTCCCTCAGCGCCCTCCTCGCTCAGAAGGACGACAATGGCCATGAGCAGGCCATTTACTATCTGAGTAGAACTCTCATAGGAGCGGAATCTCGCTACAATCCTATTGAAAAGAGTGTTTAGCTCTCGTCTTCGCTGTCCAGAAGACACGACATTATTTGGTTGGCCAAACCATACATGTCATCTCCAGGGTAAACCCTTTACGTCTTCTCATGACGAAGCCAGGGTCGTTGAACTCAAGGTTGGCTAAATGGGCACTGCTATTATCCCAATATGACATAACCTTTACCCCTCAAAAGGCGGTTAAAGGTCAAGCCCTTGCAGAGTTCTTGGCTGCGCATCCAGTCCCGGAACATTCAAAGCTTCACGAAGACATCCCTGATGAGGTCTTCGAATCTAATGCAACATCAGTAGAGGAAGTATGGCAGATGTTCTTTGACGGAGCATCGCGGATGGGCCCCAAAGGAAAGATTATCGCCGGAGTGGGGGTTGTGTTCATCTCCCCACAAGATCATATCCTTCCCAGGGCGTTCTCCTTGACAGAGTCATGCTCTAATAATGTGGCGGAATACAATGCTCTGCTCATTGGCCTCCAGCTCGCCCACGGAATGGGGGTACGCTATCTTGAAGCTTATGGCGATTCAAAGCTGATCATTAGCCAGGTAAAAGGCGAATATGAAGTCTGCCATGAGGACTTGGTGCCTTACTATCATACAGCCATCGAATTGGCTAGCTTATTTGAAGGCTTCTACATCGGGCATGTGTCTCGATCTCAGAATACCAAGGCGGATGCTCTCGCTGCACTAGCGACGACGCTAGTCTTACCGGCCGACACAGAGTATCACCTCACAGTCGCAACCCGGCATCTCGTATGCTCCAAGTATATGCTAAAGATCCAAGAAGTCCATAATACCTCCGTGGATCTTGAGCCGAGGGATTGGCGCTTCCCTCTCATTGACTATGCTCTGCACGATCTGCTCCCGGATGATCCCAAAGAAGCGGCGTCCATCAGACGAAGGTCGCCCCGCTTCTACTATGATCCCACTTTGAAGACACTTTACCGTCGTTCCTATGATGGTATCCTTCTCCGTTGCCTTTCTCATTCAGAGGCACAAGAAGTGCTTAAAGAAGCACATGATGGCATTTGCGGAGCTCACCAGCCGGGTCCAAAGCTTAAAGACAGGCTGCACAGACTTGGGTACTACTGGCCGACCATGATGGCCGATGCCACCCAGTATGCACGAAGGTGTAAGGCGTGCCAGGTCCATGCAGACTTCATACACCAACCTTCGGAGTTGCTCCACCCTGCTGTTGCTTCATGGCCATTTGAAGCATGGGGAACTGATGTCGTAGGGCCAATCAGTCCCTCTTCGGCAAGAGGTCACCGGTTTATCCTGGCAATAACCGATTACTTCTCAAAATGGGCAGAGGCCATACCATTGGCCGAAGTCAAAACCTCCCATCTGGTTAGCTTCATCAAACACCAGGTCATCCATCGATTTGGTGTACCCAGACGGATCATCCATGACAATGGTCCCCAGTTCGTAAGCCAAGGGTTCTATCGGTTCTGCGATAAATACCGAATTCAGAATGTGGCTTCAACCGCCTACAATCCTGCCGCCAACGGCTTGGCAGAGGCATTCAACAAGACAATCATCAAGCTGCTCAAGAAGTTCGTCTCCTCGAATAAGCGAGATTGGGACGAAAAGCTCGGTGAATGCCTTTGGGCCTACCGGACTACGGTGCGACACCGACAGGCAATACGCCTTTTTCCCTGGTATATGGGTGCGAAGCAGTTATCCCATTGGAAATCCAGGTGCCATCATTACGGGTAGCCTTGACTACTAAGATGACATCAGAAGACAATGATCGCCTGCGTCTTCAAGAGCTCGAAGCCCTAGACGAAAAGCGACTACAAGCTCAGCAACACATCAAGCTATATCAGGCTCGGATGTCAAAAGCCTTCAATAAGAAGGTTAAGCAGAGAGTCTTCCAGAAAGGAGATCTGGTCTTAGCCGTTGGACGACCGATGATTATGACGCACAAGACCAAAGGCAAATTTCAGCCTAAATGGGAAGGACCGTTTGTGATAGAGACAGTCTATTCAAACGGAGCATACCGCCTTATGACTGCAGAGGGCGACCTCCTCATGATGCCGATCAATGGCAAATTCTTAAAGAAGTACTATCCTTAATCAAGGATCTTGCTCTCGATCAAGTTAACATTACACCTCTGATCGAGATCCGCGCGTCCGAAATGCGCACAAAGAGAGCCTTTCTCTTCCTCCAAGCGAGACTATACGGCCATGGATCAACTGGGACCTGGCCATGCACCAGTCACCCTAGAAGACAATCGAGGTTGTGCAGACATCAACCAGATAATCCGACATCCTTAACGATCAAGGATAGAGGAAAATGTTGGCCTCTAAGCCCAACATGAGTCCTCAACAACTCATCATGCTGAGGGGAATAGCATGGCTAGTCCAACCCAAACGGTAGTTGGTAAAGGCATATCAAACCCGTTGATAGCTGGGGGTTGCTAAAAATCCTAAGGGACCTGCTCCCATTTGATTCCCTCTCCAAAATCACCTACCAATTCTCACCCATAGAATGGTAGGACCACATATACTCCGCTGTTACGTTAACATTAAACCTATGACAGCAGTCCCCTCATTTCTCCTCGTGAAAATGAGACCTCCAAAATCACCTACCAATTCTCATCCATAGAATGGTAGGACCACATATATTCCGCTGTTATGTTAACATTAAACCTATGACAACGGTTCCCTCGTGAAAACGAGACCCCATCACCTATTGATTGAAGCTTGGTGGCTTCTCAACCAGTTACGTCATTGCGACCTCTGAACTGGCAGATAGCCAAGTTTCATCTACCATTGAGCTTAGTGGCGTCTCAATTGGTTATGTCATTGCGACCTCTGAACCAGCAGACAGCTAAGTCTCAATCCCGAGCCCTGTTGACAGTTACAAAAGACAGGTCTCGATACTCGTTGACATTTACAAAAGACGAGTATCACCTATTGATTGAAGCTTGGTGGCTTCTCAACCAGTTACGTCATTGCGACCTCTGAACTGGCAGATAGCCAAGTTTCATCCACCATTGAGCTTAGTGGCATCTCAATTGGTTATGTCATTGCGACCTCTGAACCAGCAGACAGCTAAGTCTCAATCCCGAGCCCTGTTGACATTTACAAAAGACAGGTCTCGATACTCGTTGACATTTACAAAAGACGAGTATCACCTATTGATTGAAGCTTGGTGGCTTCTCAACCAGTTACGTCATTGTGACCTCTGAACTGGCAGATAGCCAAGCCTCATCTATCATTGAGCTTAGTGGCGTCTCAATTGGTTATGTCATTGCGACCTCTGAACCAGCTGACAGCTAAGTCTCAATCTCGATGCTTGCTGACATTTACAAAAGGCAAGTATCTCCCTTCCTTTTAAGCCCCGCAAAGGGCTAACCTCGAGACTGGCAACGTCCCATTCGGTTATGTTACTGCAACCTCTGAACCAACAGACAGTCATGTCTCATTATCTAAACAACAGACGACAAAAGAAAAATTTTCTATTAATCCAGAAGGATGGGATACATGGAGGAAGCCTATAGGCGTACATGATAAGATCGGATCCGATCTCCGAGCGAAGCTAGCCGCGCCCTCCTGTCATCTTCAGCCTGGGCCAGCGCCTGTGATCTTAGCTTCGCCTCATCGAAGTCCACCGCCTGAGCCAGACGAGCCTCGGTCTCCACCAAAGTCGCCCTCTGTGATGACTTCCGCTCCGCCAGTTCCTCACTTCGAGCCCTGAGTTGCTTAAGCCGCGCAGACTCTTCATGACGCATCTGTGTAGCCTTCGACAAGAGGAGATTTGCCTTTCGGATCATCTCTTCAGCCCTCTTAATCTTATCTTCAGCGTCAAGAAGAGCACTGTTGGAAGCATCAGTTGCACTCCCAACCTCTGCTTCCTCTGCCTCCAAGGACCTCAAGTCAGAGGAGATAGCCTCAACAGCCTCTTGAGCAGCGAGCTGAGCCTCGCGCTTCTGGGCGACAAGACGTGCGAGCCGTTCATCAGCCAAAGACGCTGCGTCAGAACGATGGAAATGGCGCCATTCCTCCACGTCCTTCTCAAGGTCATCTACCAGGAGCTCCAGAGCAGTAGCTTGATGGTACCCTCTCAAAGTCCCGAATACATTCAATGCCACGGGAGAGAACCATCTTCAGCTTCGAAAATGGCACAGGCGAGCCCTTCAAGACTAGACCGATAGTCTGCTCCAAACTATTATAGAAGCTGTCGACCAGATTACCGATAAAGTCATTCTCAGCTTCATCAACCCTTGAGACAACCTCGGAGCAATCTACCACCTAGTCGACACCACCGCAGAAGAAGAAGCGGGAACATCGACTGCAGCAGGGCAAGCCAAAGGTGACCTCGGCGGAGTCCTCAGCGACACCAGCACGCCAGCCACCGCGGAGGTAGGACTGGCAACCACCTCCTGAGCAGCAGGCTCAACTACCAGCGTCGGGGAGGTAGGGCTGACAATCACCCTCAGTGCCGTATTCGGCAAAACAGTCTGCACCTCACTCGTTGATGTGACTGGAAGTGAGGGTACCTCCGGGACTGCCGCCTCTTCAACCTCAGGGCCCTCCGCTGATTTGGGCTGATAAAAAGGCAGGTCGCCATACAGCGCGTCTAACACAGCAGCGTCTGCCCCGGTCGAAGCGCTCATATCGCCCTTTGACCCTTCAGGAAAACCCTCCGCTTCTTTTGAAGCTGACGCACCTTGGGGACGAATGCCTGCAACAAAACCAAGGTCAAAAAGGAGACGCAACAAATAGGCGAGGATCAGGAGATCTTAGTCATACCGAAGGCCGATGTCACCTCGTCAGCCGCATCGGAATCCAAGGGTCCCATCGGAAAGTTCTTACCAGACTCAACGCGGATAGCTGGCCCACTCGCCGATTCCTCCGCAGACCACCCGGCAGAGCTGGATGCCATAGGACTTCCTTTAGAAGTCCCAGCGCCCGAAGGGCCAATATCGGCCGCATCACCTCCAGACTCCTCCGAGCGAGCAAAGGAACCAGCTGCACTTCCATAAGTGAACAGGGGATCGTAGTGCTCCCCTTGCTCTCCAACTGCCTCAGCTCCTGCAACAAAAAGCAAATGATGAGTTATGTAAAGCGCGCTGAAGGCATATTAAATGGGACCAATCTTACCAGTAGTCGGTTCAGCAACCGACGGCTCAGCCACTAATAGAGCAGCAGAAGGAGGCGCCGTAGGGAGTTCGCCCTCCACCACAATGGTAGGAGTTTGGCGACGGGGCTTCTTCGCCGACGACTTCCTACGGGATCCACTCCCACGCTTCCTTTTGAAGTGGACCTCAGAGTCCTCTTCCTCCACTTCTTCCACATGCTGTGGGGGAGCTGTCCCCATTACACCAGACCCGGCTTCATGAGCACCAGCTTTGTGGGCATCAGCCCTTGTCTCTGCCTCGAAGCGAGGGCTCCCCGCATCAGAAGCCTCGCTGTCATCTACAGCGATGAACTCCTCTATGCCAGGAACACGGACTCGTTTGCCCTCCTTCTTATCCAAAGCCTTCTGCCTCATCCGATGAGAAATCAACTTCACACCTGAACTATTGGCATTGAATCCAGGAGGCGTAGAATTCGAAGCTGCATACCATTGGCAGAAACACAGGGTCGTCCATAGGCCGGGATCCCTCAACGGCGTGCGTAGCCACGCTCCAGTGTCATCCGCGGTAAAGAACCGCCAAGCACGAGCCCCATCAATAAGGCTCCCCAGGAAAGCCAGGTCCGGATTGGGGTTGCCCACATACAACTGGTCATACCCAAATTGGCGGGCGAACCGGCTCGGGATGTAGGGCTCCATGTAGCAGGTATCCCCACTCCTGTACAGCAAATGCGAGGGCCGGATACAGACCAGCCACTCGAAAACACCCCGACTCATGGGAGATCGACCTGACTCCTCATCATGGAATTCCTCGTTGTATCCTGCACCCCGCAGGCGAGGAAAACAACGGAACAGGCTATAAGCGTCATAACGACGCACTAACTTACGGGCCTCGGCCACATAAGTTTTCTGCCACAGACAGCCTTCAAAACGACGGAGAAGCGCCGTTTGAACGCCCTGCGGTGGGTCTTCCCCAGCTCCAATCAAACTGGGGCAGTGCAAGGCGAACCACGCCATCAAGTAGGTGTACGGTAAACCTACCCTAGGATTGGGTCCGTCACAAGGCAGGACGGCACCCTTCCCTCGCCTTGACGCCATCGGCCTGCAGAAAGCCTCCGTCAGTACACGAAGGCCCCTCTGAATACAACATACCATGGCCGGAAGGAGACCCAGGCGGTGACCATGGACCAAGCGGACAGCAGGCAGCAGCACATTCGGGTGGACAATGTCACCCGAAGAAGAAGGCACGACACACTTCTTTAACCAGATGGTTAAGAATCCGGCCAGCAACGCCTTGCGAGACATAGGCCAACGGGCCTGATGGTGAAAGCTCCGAAGAACATCACCCTTCTCGAAAGGACCATCATCTTCTGTCACGACGATGTCCTTTTCAGCACGCACCTCCATCCTCGCCAAGATGTCTTCTTCGACAACTCCGCAATGAGCTGCCTCGGGCGCACTAGTCATATCCGGGAACAAGTAGTTCCCCCAGCTCTTTAAGCTCTTCGAGCTACCCTTACCACCAGTGTGGATGCTGGAACAAATGTGCAGGTGGCACATCAATTCCCGATATGTCTCAAGCAAAGCAGGCTCTTGCTTCTCCAAGAGAGCCAGCTCCACCTCACACGGAAAATACTCTTCATATGGAAGAGACCCGAAGGGCAAAGCAGAGATCTCTCGCATCTCATGCAGGGCCATGCCCAATTCACCAACCGGGGTGAAGAAAGTCCCCGAGGCTGGGCAGTACAACTCAAGAATGGCGTAGAAGCACGCCACCTTCATCTCAATGCCGTAGCAGGTCGCCCTGACGGCCTCATAGAGGTTCAACCTCTCTAATTCCCCCTCAAAATGATTGAGGATATAATTGGTCAACTCCGCCCACCATGACCTAGGAGGGTGGACCCAACCAGGAGCTCTGAAATCTGTGGCGGGGTAGTTCCCGTCAGCTTCGCAGAACTGAGTGCCGAAGGTCGGCGCCGCAGCTGGATTCTCTCCTACTGGAATGTCCCGCGACACCTTCCCAGGGTATAGCCCTATTATGCTACGAGGAGGGCCCGCCCTCGAATAGCCGGTCTGGAAAGTCAGCCTCCCGACACTTATAGACTCGGCATTTAGGCTCACGCCCCACGCCATCTTCCGAGCCCAAGTCACGCTCGCGAAAGAAGACAAAGCGAAATGCCGCTTACTAGACGGGAGATAGAATCTCTCGCCATCCAACTGGAAGATCCACTGGCCTTCGCCGGCTTGCAGCTGGCGATCGGGATCAGGTGCAGCATCCCCGAACATGAAGTCAGGCTTTTTGTAAGCCTGACGGTCGATATCTTCAAACGGAGCCGTAGTCAAAATGCTCCGCATGGCCTGCGGGCCACCGCTCTGAATGAGCGTATCCCGTACAAGGGAGCTCGGCTCACTGAACAAGGAAGCCTGCCGATGAACTGCAAGCTGATGCTCCCGCCTGCTCGACTGGTTACGCCAAATAGACTGTTCTGGAGGCCGGAGGCGTAATGTACTGCAAAAACAAAAAAAAAAAAATGAACTATGATTAGTTCACCAATCAAATGGATGCGAAGACATAAAAATTCGCTAAGGCATAGCCTCGCCCAGTAAGCAGGAACAGCGGGATAATAGCTTTGATAAAAAGCTTCGCTTCACAGATAAGACTGCATCTTTGCAGGAAGTGGCATAGCCCTAAGGGCTGACGTCATCAAAAGGACGTTATGGTTAACAGTCACCCTTCGTGGCCACGACTGAACGCACGCGACCCATATCCTGTTCCTCAACAGGATGAAAATTGCCCAAGCAATGGCTTCCTATGGAAGCCAAGAGAAGAACTGTTCAGTTCTTACTTCCCTGGTGCAAGCAAAATAGGGAAGTTAAGGGAAACGAGTTCCCTGATAAGGACAGATCATATTCGATCGTCCTAATAGCCGAGTATCGACTCCAAAGGATGAAGACCACTCTCTAATCAGATTGGAGAGTCTCTTACCAGCGATCGGTCGCTCAATGAACGGAGGAGGAGGGCCCTCCGCTGCAGAAGTCGCTGCTTCCTTTCCCGCTCGTCTCTTGGGCGCCATTGAAGAATTACAGGAGTCTTTGAACTCTTGAAGATGAAGAAAAGGAAGAAGAAGAGTCAGGTACTCTGGAAAATTCAAAGAGAAATGATGATTTTCTCTCAGCCCGATCGGGCTTTTATAGGCCAATCAGCGCCTAAATCGAGGCCTCAAAAAAGGGCACATGCCGCCGTTTCGAATTAATTCGAAACAGTGCCCGAAGCGCCTGAGACGCTTTCCCAAAAGCGACGGTTCAATCCCACTAAAGGGTTAACTCCGCACAAGAGCAAAGTGCGGACTTCGCGCAATCCTTCCAGGACTTAACCGAAAGGTTTGAATTAGCCCTCTAAAGAGGCGCTGACATGACAGCCTCGCGAAGGTCATTCAAAGGAAGGGCTATGTCCTTAGCTCCGTGCGCAGTTTAGCCCAGCAATGGCCGAACTCTCAGTGAAGCAAGCAAAAAATCAAATGATCAGACAAAGAACTTTCATTGATTTAAAAGCAAGAGTACATTTGATATTACATCAAAGTTGTGTTTCATACAACACACCAAGTTGCCTAGCAAGGCCATTTGCATAAAAGGCATACAAGCGGTTTTATCTGCTTCCAGACCAGATCAACTGGACAAGAAAGGTCTTCCTCCTGCACAAGGCTGTAACCAGTTCTGCCACAAGGACACGGTCATTTTTCTCCACAAAATGGCAGATCTTACCAGGCCATTTTTGTTGAAGCCTGGCAATAAAAACCTATCGCCGCCAACACGATAGATCACGTATAATGGGAATCGGCAGTGATACCAGTGATCTAACAGGCGCGATGCCCACTTTCCCGAAGTGGATCGCCATCAAAGGCCACCAAAGTTGAAAGTCGGCAATGGTGCCGACAATCCCACAGGCGACGCCCATTATCTTGAAGCGGATCCTCTCCGATAAAGGCGGCGGCCAGCCTCACCTCAGATCGAATCATCTCGGATAAGAGGCTGCCAACAGCCCTTGGGACGCGCACTCGCCGCCCCGAATTGTTCCTCCTGCTTAAAAGTAAAGCTTCACCGGGGAAGCATAAGGCAATTCATGGTTTCTTCCATCAAGTTACCAGATAGAGGATAAGCCTCACCTGCACGGCAACCATGGGCTGGTTCAGCAAACGCCAAGTCCTAGCCTCGCCTATACGGCAAAGTCAGACTGATCTTGTGAAGAACAGTCTCAACCTCACCAATATGGCAAGACTGGCTCAACTATTGAAGAAGCCAAGTCCCAAGTCCTGCCTGCGCAGCGGACTTAACAAGCAACAATCTTTCACTGATCAAGCCAAGATGATAGCTTCACAGAAAGCTATGATGAGATCCTTCTCTGCAGCAGCCAATTGCAAGATGAAGAACAAGGGAAGCTAATCCTGAAGCGAGCTGCCAAAGCTAAATCAAGGGAGATGAGTTCCCTAAAAGTGGTGAAGTCTTTAAATGATCAAGACTTACTGGTCCTTGGCCGGTTAGACAACCAGAGTGGGTTTTCCCACTAATTCAGAGATCTGAGTATCTCTTTCAACCAAGAGAAGGGAAGAAGAAAGGCAAGGCACTTCTCTTCAGAGGGCCTCAAGTGTCCTATTTATAGGCCCCATGGCCTGAGCGCAACCACCTCAAGCATGGAAGCACGAGCGCACTTAAGGCATTGATTGCGCTTGATAACAGGGACGGTTCCCATTGGAACCGTACAAGGGAAGAAAACGTCTCCCTCATAAAAAGGCATTTATGGCGCCTTGAAGAAAGGGAGTATCCTCCCTTGGAAACGGGCGAATCGGAGAACATCTCTCTCGATTGGCGCAAAAGAAGGAATGATCCTCCTCGTAACCGCCCCATGGCAGTTGGCCTTGAAAAGGCAACAGGAGTTCCAAAGCGAACTTATTTCTTGAAAGCCCAGATGCGGAGCTACCCCGACGCGAAGCAACTCGCGAACCAGTGCAATTCTTCGGCGAATTCATCCCAAAGCAGGATTGAAGGCGAAGCTGAACTCAACCATCATGGCGACGTTCATACTCCACATACCATCACAGCAGTTCAAAGTGTTTCGGAGTCTGAGCTATTGCAGACTCTCGAAAACTTTGAAGGGGGTCTTGTTGACACTTAAAAAAGACAAGATTCTCATTAGTCCGAACAATGTCTAAACTTGTTGACATTTACAAAAGACAAGTGACAGACGAGCTGAAGACCAGTTTTTACCCACCTCCAAGGGACAAGGAAGCGGTTTGGACTCCACTGATCCAGCAAGCAGAACAGTGAACCCGGATTGTTTCTAAACAGACCTCAGCAGGTCTAAAATGCTAGCATTTAGCATTACATTAGCCCAAGGAGATAGCCTCGTGTGAGAGGCTAACATCATCCAGAGCATCGCCAGGAAGCTAACTGACAGCTTCGCCGAAAAGCCTCTTTTCGGACTTCGCCAGGAATTGCCTCTAGCTCCGCTATGAGCTTCAAAGCGGGCAGCTCCGCCATCAGCTGCTATGGTCAGCCTTTGACCAATCAAATCTCCTGATGAGATTAGATCTAAGCTAATCAAATCCAATCAGGATTCAAATATGGCAGGTGATTGCCGCAATCTCTTGACTCTCTTGAAACGAGTAAGAGGATCAGGGAAAATCCTTCAACGATATGGAAAGGATCATAACAAATCGGAAAGATCAACCGACTTGCCATTTTCTAGCTCCGCGGAAGCTATTCTAGCCTCGCAGCAAGGCTACTTTCCAGATTCAAACAGATTCGGTTCAACCTGTTTCCATATCTTCAAGGGGACAATTATACCCTTGCTCTCCCTATATAACCCGCCATGGGTACAAGGAAAAAAAAAGGAGGAGGGGATCGCAGAGGAAGGAGCCATCAATCGCCTTCTGATCACGAGAATCGATCAATCAACTTCTTCAACCGAGGCTTCTTCATAACGCACCGTGCGTTTTCGAATTCAGAGACCTTTTAGAGAATTGCTTTCTCTATCTAGGGTGTTGATGCCCTATCATCGTTCTTCTTCTCAAGGAATTTCCGAAACCAGGCGAGAAGGAATTCCTAATTGAAGGCGATTTTGAGAAGCAGCAAGAGGGTTCTATCAACCCTCTATTCTCTGATTCCCGGAACCAGGCGAGAAGGGAATCTCATCGCTCGCATCGTCAAAGGGACAAAGTGGTCGCGCGCTGACCAGACTCCTATCGGCACATTTTCCCAGAATCTCTGAGGAGATCTACTTGTAATCTTTTGAGAATACTTGTAATTTAGTTCCTCAAACTTTTAT
>JAVJIF010034544.1:0-101871 GCA_038442645.1 Agave tequilana
GGTGTTGACACTTAAAAAGACAAGATTCTCATTGGTCCGAACGATGTCTAAACTTGTTGACATTTACAAAAGATAAGGGACAGACAAGCTGAAGACCAGTTTTCACCCACCTCCAAGGGACAAGGAAGCAGTTTGGACTCCACTGATCCAGCAAGCAGAACAGTGAACCCGGATTGTTTCTAAACAGACCTCAGCAGGTCTAAAATGCTAGCATTTAGCATTACATTAGCCCAAGGAGATAGCCTCGTGTGAGAGGCTAACATCATCCAGAGCATCGCCAGGAAGCTAACTGACAGCTTCGCCGAAAAGCCTCTTTTCGGACTTCGCCAGGAATTGCCTCTAGCTCCGCTATGAGCTTCAAAGCGGGCAACTCCGCCATCAGCCTGCTATGGTCAGCCTTTGACCAATCAAATCTCCTGATGAGATCAGATCTAAGCTAATCAAATCCAATCGGGATTCAAATATGGCAGGTGATTGCCGCAATCTCTTGACTCTCTTGAAACGAGTAAGAGGATCAGGGAAAATCCTTCAACGATATGGAAAGGATCATAACAAATCGGAAAGATCAACCGACTTGCCATTTTCTAGCTCCGCGGAAGCTATCCTAGCCTCGCAGCAAGGCTACTTTCCAGATTCAAACAGATTCGGTTCAATCTGTTTCCATATCTTCAAGGGGACGATTATACCCTTGCTCTCCCTATAAATAACCCGCCATGGGTACAAGGAGGAAAAAAAAGGGGGGATCGCAGAGGAAGGAGCCATCAATCGCCTTCTGATCGCGAGAATCGATCAATCAACTTCTTCAACCGAGGCTTCTTCATAACGCACCGTGCGTTCTCGAATTCAGAGACCTTTTAGAGAATTGCTTTCTCTAATCAGGGTGTTGATACCCTAACGTCGTCCTTCTTCTCAAGGAATCTCCGGAACCAGGCGAGAAGGAATTCCTAATTGAAGGCGATTTTGAGAAGCAGCAAGAGGGTTCTACCAACCCTCTATTCTCTGATTCCCGGAACCAGGCGAGAAGGGAATCTCATCGCTCGCATCGTCAAAGGGACAAAGTGGTCGCGCGCTGACCAGACTCCTATCGGCACACTTCTCCAGAATCTCTGAGGAGATCTACTTGTAATCTTTTGAGAATACTTGTAATTTAGCTCCTCAAACTTTTATTTGTAAGTTTTCCCCTTTTGCAAATTAATGGAAAACAAGGTGGCGACTCCGCTGGGGATTGTATTCTCCTCTGCTGAGAATCAAGTGTCGCAATGCGACGAACAGACCTTCGGGTCTATCTCTGAATTCAGAAAAGCCGGTGCAGCCAGATCTTCTCTGGCTAAATCTTCAAGCAAAGTCTCTGCGGAGACGGAAAAGGTTCTCTGCAAACCTGCCGCAGTTCTCTGGCGCAACAAGGAAACATGTCCGCAGCCCAGATCCTGCACTTTTGAGAACCTGGTTATCCAGATCGATCAAAGAAGATTTGAAGAAGTCCTCTCTGGGGGTGGCCTAACGCTTCGAGCACGGAAGCACGGGAAGGTCTTCATGACCAAGGTTTCAAATCAGAAACCAGAGGCAGAATTTTGCCAACACCCCACAGCCCCGCTTGTGGCTATTCAGGTTCCTTGCGAACCTATGCATCCTCTGCCAAAACGGATATGGAGGCCTAAACAGAGGTCCTCTGCTGAAGCTTCAGGCGTAGCCACGCCAAATCCGCGCCTCTCTTATGAAGAAAAAGGCAAGATGCCCGCCTGCGCCAACAATGCTGCCAACCATAAAGTCAAGACGGCGATCATACCGTCGCCTAGAGCAGCAATGCCTACTGCTAGCCCTGTCCTCACAAGCAAGGCTATTGTACCTCGGCGTACTCATCGGGTTTACAGCCGCGAGGCTAGAACCAGAGCACTATGCGGTGCTGATCCTTTCCGCAGGAATAAGGGGAACGATGCGTTGTCCCATATACCAGATTGTTCAGGCCCCTACAGGGCCGACCTGCGAGAATTCTTGGCGGACAAGCGGAGATTGAAGCATTTCCAGACTACTTCCTCCTGTCTTCGACGATGTGAATGCCAGTTGGTGATGGTCCATTCTATGCAGTGTCGGTTACGACCGACCCTCGCCACTTCTCCATACCGGCGATCAGTCTTTGATCGACTGTCTGCGCGCGTCCCGATGAGGCATCCCAAAAGGAGCGGGCCACCGGATCCAGCCTCTGCATCCGTCAACATGACCGGAAGGGGGCGAGAGCCGCGCGGAAGAAGTCAAGCCTCTGACGACACCCCTTTCGGCTCCCCAGATCCAGACTACTGCCCAGGCTTAGGTGAAGTCTTGGTGCGTGAAGAAGGTGTTTTCCGAAACACCAGGTCTAGGGTGGCAATACCCTATAACTATGAGCAGCCTTCTTCCTCAAAGACCCTGATCTCGCCACAGCCCAGACGATCACCCCAATCATCTGATGGAGAAGATGGAGACAGCGGGTATGCCTCTTCAGCAACAGTCAGTTCTATACGGACGGACAAAGCATCGGTCAATATGGCCGAGAACGCCAATGACGACCTTCGTCGGCGTTTGGAAGCTCAGGAGCAGACCTCTAGAACTCAGCAAGAGGCCCTGGACAATATCCAACAGATGCTAGCTCAGCTCCTCAACAACCGGGATGACGATACCGGGAGCAATCATGACGAGGAGGGACACCTCAGCAATGATCCGCCCAAGACGGAGAAATCAAAGGGAGGCTCTTCCCTGGATGCCGAAGTCCTTAAAGGCCTTCAAGCTCAAATTTCATCCCTGGCTCAGAAGGATGAATTGAAGAAAGTGGGGGTAGTCCGTCCTTACCCACTGGAATGGGATTCGGTGTCATATCCGCCAAAGTTCAAACCACCAACGTTGCATGCATATGATGGTAAGAGCTCGCCCAATCAGCACATCTACTATTTCCGGTCCCAGACCGGTAATGTTCTAAGCAACGACGCCATCATGGCTAGGTTGTTCATCGGCACCTTGAAAGGGGTGGCATTTGACTGGTTTCGCAGTCTCCCCCCAGGCTCTATCAATTCCTGGATCGACCTGGAAACTCGGTTCCTCTCGCTTCTATGAGGATGACACCGAAGTGACCATGGACAAGCTCCTTTCTACCGTGCAGAAGAAAGGCGAATCTGTCCGTGAATACATTGAGCGGTTCAGAAATCTATCTCTGATGTGCCCAGCAGGGATGCCTTTACCCATGCTCTTACAGACATGCAGACACAACTTCTTGGATCAAGTAGAAGTTCGCATGGGGGCTGTCAAAGCCCATACTTGGAAAGAATTGGTCGAACAAGCTGAGATAGCCGAAAAGTCGGCTAAGAAGTTCGAGCCGTCCGTCCCTAGAAGCAAATGGGGTGCGAACAACAAAGGGCGTAGCGATCTCCCACAGTCTTCCCAAGCTAAGGGGAAGGAAATTATGTCCGTCGAGCTGACCGGGGACATGCAGTCAAAGGCCAAGAAGAGCAGCTTCAACAATCAGGAGCCCAAGTTCCCTCCTAAACAGTACTCCTTCAGAGATGATCAGGTGGTCACGATATTCCATCTGCTCCATAAAGGGAATAAGATGAAGCTGCCAGATGCTCGGCGTCCTAATGAGATAGGGCGCACAAATGACCCCAAATACTGTCTTTATCATAGGATGGTCCATCATCCTACTGACAAGTGCTATGTCCTCAAGGACAGGATACAAGCCCTGATTGATGCCGGCGTCCTCACACTAAAGACGGAACAGAAGAAAGTCACTGCCAATATGGTGACTCTTGAGTTCGGCACTGCCCAGAAGGTCACAGTTCCTGACGGGACCTATCCAGCCCCGATGCCGCGGTTGGAAGTCAAGCATCCTCCAGCCATGACTCAAAACAACAAGGGCCTCGCCCCTTTGACATTGGAGACAGGGGAAGTTATATGGATACACCCCGACCTCGTCCAAGACATACAGCAGACGTCGAAGGACTCCAGCAAAAAGGGCAAGTCTTGCAATGTCGTCTCTGTTCTGCCAGACGATGGTAATCTTACTTCGGCTTCCCTCAGCGATTCTGAAGAAGAAAAGCATGCCTGTACAGCGCAGGCAGATGCGCCTCAACAGACGGGCACCCGGTCTGGAAAGTCATACCTAAGGCAGTATGACAAACCTACTGACGAGGTACCACAGCAAACAACGTCAGTACCAATGCCGACATCCGCTCCAGTCCTGACCAAAGGGAGGGAAAAACCTAAGGAGGTGCGATTCGACCAGGTGTTGAAGAAACCACCAAGCCAAGGGCTAGCCACGCCCTTTCGCTTTGATATATTGGCCCACTTAGCCAATATCCCGGCTCGTATCACAATACACGAGCTCCTTCGTCTCTCTAAAGAGACAAGAGAAGCACTCAGAGATGCGCTAGCCAACTCGGAGTCCTTTCTGACATGCATGCCCGAGGTTCCTGATGATGAGATGCGCCCTTCCTGCTCAGAGTGCCATCACGCACAGTCAAAGGTACCTGCCATTACCTTCACGGCGGAAGATATGCTTCTCAAAGACAACAAGCATGATCGACCTCTGTACTATACCGGATATATCGGTTCAACCTGCATTGAAAGGATACAAGTCGATCCGGGGTCTGCGCTCAGCATCATCCCCAAAAGGCTCCTCTACTTCCTCGGCATACCACTGTACAGGTTGTCTGCGACCACCACTACAATATACGGTTTTAACGCCGGGAGCAGCCATCCGCTTGGAAAGATTCGGCTTCGCTGCAGAATCGGAAGCCTGAAGTCAGAAGTGACATGCTATGTCATTGACGCGGACACATCATACAACCTGCTACTGGGACGACCATGGATCCATGCCAACTGGATCGTTCCTTCCACTCTCCATCAGTGCTTCAAGTATGTTGAGGATGATGCGACAGTACGAACTGTCTTCGCTGAGAAGCAGCCCTTCAAGGGGGTGGAAAACTATTTCACAGATGCTCTCCTATATCAAGAGGCTAGTGGAACGCCGGGAGAACCATTGCCAGACAGTGATGGAAGTGGCAATGAGGCGGATTCGGAATCCGAAATGGGCACGCCAGCCATTTTGATTGGCGAGCCAATAGTAGCATGCTTTAATGATCCCCGATGTAAGATCCCTTCTGATGAGGAAGGCGAATGGATAATTAATGATAATATTTCTTTTGATTATCCTGCGAGCATCGAGTCAATTAAATCCATCATGGATGGCTCTCTTCACATGCCCGTACATGAGCCAAGTTCGGCTACTACATCTGTGGAGGTTATAGAAGGGGCCACGCTGGTGATCCCTCCATCCAAACAAGGTCAGTTGCCGATAACCTTCGGTAGAACCCAGCCACGGAGACCTGCACCTACAGATTCAAGCTCGGACTCAGAAGCCCCACAGTTCTTCCATTATGCGCAACCGGCACGCCATATTATGGAGAAGATGGGATATGACTTAAAGCAGGCAGGCGGCCTGAACTTCGGAAAGGGAAGACGCGGTCTGATGCGTAATGCTGTCCCGAAAGGGAAACCTGCAAATTACTATGATAGTACACGCAGGGGGTTGGGTTATGTTACACCCACATCATCAGTAACGGTTCAAGTCAAAGACGACGAGCCAATTCCATCACAGTCAGACTCATCTGCTGAATGGGACTCTGACATCAGCATAGGAGGAATGTTCAACGGTCTCACTGTGAATATGACCTCGGGCAGTCAATTGGAACCTGCGGAAGCTGCTGATGAGGAACCTTGGGCCCAGCAATTAAGCCTCCAATGGGAAAAGCGGTTCGAGCTGCGCGAGCCACCTACCGAAGACAAGGTGATCCAAGTCAACTTGGGCAGTCAAGATCACCCCAAGCCTATTTTCATAAGTGAAAGCTTATCACTTATCGAAAAGGAAGAATTGATAATGCTCGTAAAAGAGTATATAGATGTCTTCGCCTGGAGCTATGAAGACATGCCTGGACTCGATCCACAGGTCGCTATGCACCGTCTAAACATCAAGCCCGACGTTAAGCCAGTCAAGCAACAACAACGTCGGTTCCGCCCAAACATCATGGAGGCTATTGAAGCCGAAGTTCATAAGCTCATTGCTTGTGGCTTCATCCGGGAGGAACAACATCCAGATTGGGTGGCTAACATAGTCCCCGTCCTCAAGAAGAATGGGAAAATACGGATCTGCATCGACTACCGTGACCTCAATACGGCCTGTCCCGAAGATGAATTCCCACTGCCCATCACTGATGTCATGATTGACAACACATGCGGGTTCGAGAGGATGTCTTTTATGGACGGCTTCTCAGGGTACAACCAGATCAAGATGTATCCCGACGACGAGAAGCATACTTCTTTCCGAACGCCTTTGGGGGTATACTGCTACACTGTAATGCCCTTCGGATTGAAGAACGCCGGGGCAACCTACCAGCGGGCAATGAGCATGATCTTCCGCGATCATCTCCGGAAGACGGTGGAGTGCTATGTTGACGACATTGCTGTCAAAAGTCGCCGCAAAGATGAACATCTTCGCGATCTGAGGACGATGTTCAATATAATGCGGGCTCATCAGTTGAAAATGAACCCGACAAAATCCTTTTTAGGAGTATCCAGCGGCAAATTCCTTGGGTTCATAATCACATCAAAAGGAATCCATCTAGACCCAGACAAAGTCAAAGCCATCCAGGACATGCATCCACCAAGGAACCTCAAAGAGCTCAGAGGCTTACAAGGCAGGTTAGCCTATATCAGGAGATTCATAGCAAATCTATCGGGCCGTTGCCAACCATTTACCCGACTAATGAAGAAGGGTACTGCCTTCATATGGGATCAAGCTTGTCAAGAAGCTTATGAAGACATTAAAAGGTATCTCACAAAACCTCCAGTCTTGGTGGCCCCTACATCAGGGAAACCATTCTTGCTTTATGTGAAAGCCCTGGATTATTCCCTCGGCGCCCTCCTCGCTCAGAAGGACGACAATGGCCATGAGCAGGCCATTTACTATCTGAGTAGAACTCTCATAGGAGCGGAATCTCGCTACAATCCTATTGAAAAAGAGTGTTTAGCTCTCGTCTTCGCTGTCCAGAAGACACGACATTATTTGGTTGGCCAAACCATACATGTCATCTCCAGGGTAAACCCTTTACGTCTTCTCATGACGAAGCCAGGGTCGTTGAACTCAAGGTTGGCTAAATGGGCACTGCTATTGTCCCAATATGACATAACCTTTACCCCTCAAAAGGCGGTTAAAGGTCAAGCCCTTGCAGAGTTCTTGGCTGCGCATCCAGTCCCGGAACATTCAAAGCTTCACGAAGACATCCCTGATGAGGTCTTCGAATCTAATGCAACCTCAGTAGAGGAAGTATGGCAGATGTTCTTTGACGGAGCATCGCGGATGGGCCCCAAAGGAAAGATTATTGCCGGAGTGGGGGTTGTGTTCATCTCCCCACAGGATCATATCCTTCCCAGGGCGTTCTCCTTGACAGAGTCATGCTCTAATAATGTAGCGGAATACAATGCTCTGCTCATTGGCCTCCAGCTCGCCCACGGAATGGGGGTACGCTATCTTGAAGCTTATGGCGATTCAAAGCTGATCATTAGCCAGGTAAAAGGCGAATATGAAGTCCGCCATGAGGACTTGGTGCCTTACTATCATACAGCCATCGAATTGGCTAGCTTATTTGAAGGCTTCTACATCGGGCATGTGTCTCGATCTCAGAATACCAAGGCGGATGCTCTCGCTGCACTAGCGACGACGCTAGCCTTACCGGCCGACACAGAGTATCACCTCACAGTCGCAACCCGGCATCTCGTATGCTCCAAGCATATGCTAAAGATCCAAGAGGTCCATAATGTCTCCGTGGATCTTGAGCCGAGGGATTGGCGCTTCCCTCTCATTGACTATGCTCTGCATGATCTGCTCCCGGATGATCCCAAAGAAGCGGCGTCCATCAGACGAAGGTCGCCCCGTTTCTACTATGATCCCACTTTGAAGACACTCTACCGTCGTTCATATGACGGTGTCCTCCTCCGTTGTCTCTCTCATTCAGAGGCACAGGAAGTGCTTAAAGAAGCACATGATGGCATTTGCGGAGCTCACCAGCCGGGTCCAAAGCTTAAAGACAGGCTGCACAGACTTGGGTACTACTGGCCGACCATGATGGCCGATGCCACCCTGTATGCACGAAGGTGTAAGGCGTGCCAGGTCCATGCAGACTTCATACACCAACCTTCGGAGTTGCTCCACCCTACTGTTGCTTCATGGCCATTTGAAGCGTGGGGAACTGATGTCGTAGGGCCAATCAGTCCCTCTTCGGCAAGAGGTCACCGGTTTATCCTGGCAATAACCGATTACTTCTCAAAATGGGCAGAGGCCATACCATTGGCCGAAGTCAAAACCTCCCATCTGGTTAGCTTCATCAAACACCATGTCATCCATCGATTTGGTGTCCCCAGGCGGATCATCCATGACAATGGTCCTCAATTCATAAGCCAAGGATTCTATCGGTTCTGCGATAAATACCGAATTCAGAATGTGGCTTCAACAACTTACAATCCTGCCGCCAATGGTTTAGCAGAAGCATTCAACAAGACAATCATCAAGCTGCTCAAGAAGTTCGTCTCCTCAAATAAGCGAGATTGGGACGAAAAGCTCGGTGAATGCCTTTGGGCCTACCGGACTACGGTGCGGACACCGACAGGCAATACGCCTTTTTCCCTGGTATATGGGTGCGAAGCAGTTATCCCATTGGAAATCCAGGTGCCATCATTACGGGTAGCCTTGACTACTAAGATGACATCAGAAGACAATGATCGCCTGCGTCTTCAAGAGCTTGAAGCCCTAGACGAAAAGCGGCTACAAGCTCAGCAACACATCGAGCTATATCAGGCTCGGATGTCAAAAGCCTTCAATAAAAAGGTCAAGCAGAGAATCTTCCAGAAAGGAGACCTGGTCTTAGCCGTCAGACGACCGATGATTATGACGCACAAGACCAAAGGCAAATTTCAGCCTAAATGGGAAGGACCGTTTGTAATAGAGACAGTCTATTCAAACGGAGCATACCGCCTTATGAATGCAGGTGGCGACCTACTCATGATGCCGATCAATGGCAAATTCTTAAAGAAGTATTATCCTTAATCAAGAATCCTTCTCTCGATCAAGTTAACATTACACCTCTGATCGAGATCCGCGCGTCCGAAATGCGCACAAAGAGAGCCTTTCTCTTCCTCCAAGCAAGACTATACGGCCATGGATCAACTGGGACCTGGCCATGCACCAGTCACCCTAGAAGACAATCGAGGTTGTGCAGACATCAACCTGATAATCCGACATCCTTAACGATCAAGGATAGAGGAAAATGTTGGCCTCTAAGCCCAACATGAGTCCTCAACAACTCATCATGCTGAGGGGAATAGCATGGCTAGCCCAACCCAAACGGTAGTTGGTAAAGGCATATCAAACCCGTTGATAGCTGGGGGTTTGCTAAAAATCCTAAGGGACCTGCTCCCATTTGATTCCCTCTCCAAAATCACCTACCAATTCTCTCCATAGAATGGTAGGACCACATATACTCCGCTGTTACGTTAACATTAAACCTATGACAGCAGTCCCCTCATTTCTCCTCGTGAAAATGAGACCTCCAAAATCACCTACCAATTCTCATCCATAGAATGGTAGGACCACATATATTCCGCTGTTATGTTAACATTAAACCTATGACAACGGTTCCCTCGTGAAAACGAGACCCCATCACCTATTGATTGAAGCTTGGTGGCTTCTCAACCAGTTACGTCATTGCGACCTCTGAACTGGCAGATAGCCAAGTTTCATCCACCATTGAGCATTAGTGGCGTCTCAATTGGTTATGTCATTGCGACCTCTGAACCAGCAGACAGCTAAGTCTCAATCCCGAGCCCTGTTGACATTTACAAAAGACAGGTCTCGATACTCGTTGACATTTACAAAAGACGAGTATCACCTATTGATTGAAGCTTGGTGGCTTCTCAACCAGTTACGTCATTGCGACCTCTGAACTGGCAGATAGCCAAGTTTCATCCACCATTGAGCTTAGTGGCGTCTCAATTGGTTATGTCATTGCGACCTCTGAACCAGCAGACAGCTAAGTCTCAATCCCGAGCCCTGTTGACATTTACAAAAGACAGGTCTCGATACTCGTTGACATTTACAAAAGACGAGTATCACCTATTGATTGAAGCTTGGTGGCTTCTCAACCAGTTACGTCATTGCGACCTCTGAACTGGCAGATAGCCAAGCCTCATCTATCATTGAGCTTAGTGGCGTCTCAATTGGTTATGTCATTGCGACCTCTGAACCAGCTGACAGCTAAGTCTCAATCTCGATGCTTGCTGACATTTACAAAAGGCAAGTATCTCCCTTCCTTTTAAGCCCCGCAAAGGGCTAACCTCGAGACTGGCAACGTCCCATTCGGTTATGTTACTGCAACCTCTGAACCAACAGACAGTCATGTCTCATTATCTAAACAACAGACGACAAAAGAAAAATTTTTCTATTAATCCAGAAGGATGGGATACATGGAGGAAGCCTATAGGCGTACATGATAAGATCGGATCCGATCTCCGAGCGAAGCTAGCCGCGCCCTCCTGTCATCTTCAGCCTGGGCCAGCGCCTGTGATCTTAGCTTCGCCTCATCGAAGTCCACCGCCTGAGCCAGACGAGCCTCGGTCTCCGCCAAAGTCGCCCTCTGTGATGACTTCCGCTCCGCCAGTTCCTCACTTCGAGCCCTGAGCTGCTTAAGCCGCGCAGACTCTTCATGACGCATCTGTGTAGCCTTCGACAAGAGGAGATTTGCCTTTCGGATCATCTCTTCAGCCCTCTTAATCTTATCTTCAGCGTCAAGAAGAGCACTGTTGGAAGCATCAATTGCACTCCCAACCTCTGCTTCCTCTGCCTCCAAGGACCTCAAGTCAGAGGAGATAGCCTCAACAGCCTCTTGAGCAGCGAGCTGAGCCTCGCGCTTCTGGGCGACAAGACGTGCGAGCCGTTCATCAGCCAAAGACGCTGCGTCGGAACGATGGAAATGGCGCCATTCCTCCACGTCCTTCTCAAGGTCATCTACCAGGAGCTCCAGAGCAGTAGCTTGATGGTACCCCTCAAAGTCCCGAATACACTCAATGCCACGGGAGAGAACCATCTTCAGCTTCGAAAATGGCACAGGCGAGCCCTTCAAGACTAGACCGATAGTCTGCTCCAAACTATTATAGAAGCTGTCGACCAGATTACCGATAAAGTCATTCTCAGCTTCATCAACCCTTGAGACAACCTCGGAGCAATCTACCAACCTAGTCGACACCACCGCGGAAGAAGAAGCGGGAACATCGACTGCAGCAGGGCAAGCCAAAGGTGACCTCGGCGGAGTCCTCAGCGACACCAGCACGCCAGCCACCGCGGAGGTAGGACTGGCAACCACCTCCTGAGCAGCAGGCTCAACTACCAGCGTCGGGGAGGTAGGGCTCACAATCACCCTCAGTGCCGTATTCAGCAAAACAGTCTGCACCTCACTCGTTGATGTGACTGGAAGTGAGGGTACCTCCGGGATTGCCGCCTCTTCAACCTCAGGGCCCTCCGCTGATTTGGGCTGATAAAAAGGCAGGTCGCCATACAGCGCGTCTAACACAGCAGCGTCTGCCCCGGTCGAAGCGCTCATATCGCCCTTTGACCCTTCAGGAAAACCCTCCGCTTCTTTCGAAGCTGACGCACCTTGGGGACGAATGCCTGCAACAAAACCAAGGTCAAAAAGGAGACGCAACAAATAGGCGAGGATCAGGAGATCTTAGTCATACCGAAGGCCGATGTCACCTCGTCAGCCGCATCGGAATCCAAGGGTCCCATCGGAAAGTTCTTACCAGACTCAACGCGGATAGCCGGCCCACTCGCCGATTCCTCCGCAGACCACCCGGCAGAGCTGGATGCCATAGGACTTCCTTTAGAAGTCCCAGCGCCCGAAGGGCCAATATCGGCCGCATCACCTCCAGACTCCTCCGAGCGAGCAAAGGAACCAGCTGCACTTCCATAAGTGAACAGGGGATCGTAGTGCTCCCCTTGCTCTCCAACTGCCTCAGCTCCTGCAACAAAAAGCAAATGATGAGTTATGTAAAGCGCGCTGAAGGCATATTAGATGGGACCAATCTTACCAGTAGTCGGTTCAGCAACCGACGGCTCAGCCACTAATAGAGCAGCAGAAGGAGGCGCCGTAGGGAGTTCGCCCTCCACCACAATGGTAGGAGTTTGGCGACGGGGCTTCTTCGCCGACGACTTCCTACGGGATCCACTCCCACGCTTCCTTTTGAAGTGGACCTCAGAGTCCTCTTCCTCCACTTCTTCCACATGCTGTGGGGGAGCTGTCCCCATTACACCAGACCCGGCTTCATGAGCACCAGCTTTGTGGGCATCAGCCCTTGTCTCTGCCTCGAAGCGAGGGCTCCCCGCATCAGAAGCCTCGCTGTCATCTACAGCGATGAACTCCTCTATGCCAGGAACACGGACTCGTTTGCCCTCCTTCTTATCCAAAGCCTTCTGCCTCATCCGATGAGAAATCAACTTCACACCTGAACTATTGGCATTGAATCCAGGAGGCGTGGAATTCGAAGCTGCATACCATTGGCAGAAACACAGGGTCGTCCATAGGCCGGGATCCCTCAACGGCGTGCGTAGCCACGCTCCAGTGTCATCCGCGGTAAAGAACCGCCAAGCACGAGCCCCATCAATAAGGCTCCCCAGGAAAGCCAGGTCCGGATTGGGGTTGCCCACATACAACTGGTCATACCCAAATTGGCGGGCGAACCGGCTCGGGATGTAGGGCTCCATGTAGCAGGTATCCCCACTCCTGTACAGCAAATGCGAGGGCCGGATACAGACCAGCCACTCGAAAACACCCCGACTCATGGGAGATCGACCTGACTCCTCATCATGGAATTCCTCGTTGTATCCTGCACCCCGCAGGCGAGGAAAACAACGGAACAGGCTATAAGCGTCATAACGACGCACTAACTTACGGGCCTCGGCCACATAAGTTTTCTGCCACAGACAGCCTTCAAAACGACGGAGAAGCGCCGTTTGAACGCCCTGCGGTGGGTCTTCCCCAGCTCCAATCAAACTGGGACAGTGCAAGGCGAACCACGCCATCAAGTAGGTGTACGGTAAACCTACCCTAGGATTGGGTCCGTCACAAGGCAGGACGGCACCCTTCCCTCGCCTTGACGCCATCGGCCTGCAGAAAGCCTCCGTCAGTACACGAAGGCCCCTCTGAATACAACATACCATGGCCGGAAGGAGACCCAGGCGGTGACCATGGACCAAGCGGACAGCAGGCAGCAGCACATTCGGGTGGACAATGTCACCCGAAGAAGAAGGCACGACACACTTCTTTAACCAGATGGTTAAGAATCCGGCCAGCAACGCCTTGCGAGACATAGGCCAACGGGCCTGATGGTGAAAGCTCCGAAGAACATCACCCTTCTCGAAAGGACCATCATCTTCTGTCACGACGATGTCCTTTTCAGCACGCACCTCCATCCTCGCCAAGATGTCTCCTTCAACAACTCCGCAATGAGCTGCCTCGGGCGCACTAGTCATATCCGGGAACAAGTAGTTCCCCCAGCTCTTCAAGCTCTTCGAGCTACCCTTACCACCAGTGTGGATGCTGGAACAAATGTGCAGGTGGCACATCAATTCCCGATATGTCTCAAGCAAAGCAGGCTCTTGCTTCTCCAAGAGAGCCAACTCCGCCTCACACGGAAAATACTCTTCATATGGAAGAGACCCGAAGGGCAAAGCAGAGATCTCTCGCATCTCATGCAGGGCCATGCCCAATTCACCAACCGGGGTGAAGAAAGTCCCCGAGGCTGGGCAGTACAACTCAAGAATGGCGTAGAAGCACGCCACCTTCATCTCAATGCCGTAGCAGGTCGCCCTGACGGCCTCATAGAGGTTCAACCTCTCTAATTCCCCCTCAAAATGATTGAGGATATAATTGGTCAACTCCGCCCACCATGACCTAGGAGGGTGGACCCAACCAGGAGCCCTGAAATCTGTGGCGGGGTAGTTCCCGTCAGCTTCGCAGAACTGAGTGCCGAAGGTCGGCGCCGCAGCTGGATTCTCTCCTACTGGAAGGTCCCGCGACACCTTCCCAGGGTATAGCCCCATTATGCTACGAGGAGGGCCCGCCCTCGAATAGCCGGTCTGGAAAGTCAACCTCCCGACACTTATAGACTCGGCATTTAGGCTCACGCCCCACGCCATCTTCCGAGCCCGAGTCACGCTCGCGAAAGAAGACAAAGCGAAATGCCGCTTAGTAGACGGGAGATAGAATCTCTCGCCATCCAACTGGAAGATCCACTGGCCTTCGCCGGCTTGCAGCTGGCGATCGGGATCAGGTGCAGCATCCCCGAACATGAAGTCAGGCTTTTTGTAAGCCTGACGGTCGATATCTTCAAACGGAGCCGTAGTCAAAATGCTCCGCATGGCCTGCGGGCCACCGCTCTGAATGAGCGTATCCCGTACAAGGGAGCTCGGCTCACTGAACAAGGAAGCCTGCCCGATGAACTGCAAGCTGATGCTCCCGCCTGCTCGACTGGTTACGCCAAATAGACTGTTCTGGAGGCCGGAGGCGTAATGTACTGCAAAAAAAAAAAAAAAAAAAACTATGATTAGTTCACCAATCAAATGGATGCGAAGACATAAAAATTCGCTAAGGCATAGCCTCGCCCAGTAAGCAGGAACAGCGGGATAATAGCTTTGATAAAAAGCTTCGCTTCACAGATAAGACTGCATCTTTGCAGGAAGTGGCATAGCCCCAAGGGCTGACGTCATCAAAAGGACGTTATGGTTAACAGTCACCCTTCGTGGCCACGACTGAAGGCACGCGACCCATATCCTGTTCCTCAACAGGATGAAGATTGCCCAAGCAATGGCTTCCTATGGAAGCCCAAGAGAAGAACTGTTCAGTTCTTACTTCCCTGGTGCAAGCAAAATAGGGAAGTTAAGGGAAACGAGTTCCCTGACAAGGACAGATCATATTCGATCGTCCTAATAGCCGAGTATCGACTCCAAAGGATGAAGACCACTCTCTAATCAGATTGGAGAGTCTCTTACCAGCAATCGGTCGCTCAATGAACGGAGGAGGAGGGCCCTCCGCTGCAGAAGTCGCTGCTTCCTTTCCCGCTCGTCTCTTGGGCGCCATTGAAGAATTACAGGAGTTTTTTGAACTCTTGAAGAAGAAGAAAAGGAAGAAGAAGAGTCAAGTACTCTGAAAAATTCAAAGAGAAATGATGATTTTCTCTCAGCCCGATCGGGCTTTTATAGGCCAATCAGCGCCTAAATCGAGGCCTCAAAAAAGGGCACATGCCGCCGTTTCGAATTAATTCGAAACAGTGCCCGAAGCGCCTGAGACGCTTTCCCAAAAGCGACGGTTCAATCCCACTAAAGGGTTAACTCCGCACAAGAGCAAAGTGCGGACTTCGCGCAATCCTTCCAGGACTTAACCGAAAGGTTTGAATTAGCCCTCTAAAGAGGCGCCGACATGACAGCCTCGCGAAGATCATTCAAAGGAAGGGCTATGTCCTTAGCCCCGTGCGCAGTTTAGCCCAGCAATGGCCGAACTCTCAGTGAAGCAAGCAAAAAATCAAATGATCAGACAAAGAACTTTCATTGATTTAAAAGCAAGAGTACATTTGATATTACATCAAAGTTGTGTTTCATACAACACACCAAGTTGCCTAGCAAGGCCATTTGCATAAAAGGCATACAAGCGGTTTTATCTGCTTCCAGACCAGATCAACTGGACAAGAAAGGTCTTCCTCCTGCACAAGGCTGTAACCAGTTCTGCCACAAGGACACGGTCATTTTTCTCCACAAAATGGCAGATCTTACCAGGCCATTTTTGTTGAAGCCTGGCAATAAAAACCTATCGCCGCCAACACGATAGATCACGTATAATGGGAATCGGCAGTGATACCAGTGATCTAACAGGCGCGATGCCCACTTTCCCGAAGTGGATCGCCATCAAAGGCCACCAAAGTTGAAAGTCGGCAATGGTGCCGACAATCCCACAGGCGACGCCCATTATCTTGAAGCGGATCCTCTCCGATAAAGGCGGCGGCCAGCCTCACCTCAGATCGAATCATCTCGAATAAGAGGCTGCCAACAGCCCTTGGGACGCGCACTCGCTGCCCCGAATTGTTCCTCCTGCTTAAAAGTAAAGCTTCAACCGGGGAAGCATAAGGCAATTTCATGGTTTCTTCCATCAAGTTACCAGATTGAGGACAAGCTCCGCCTGCACAGCAACCATGGACTGGCTCAGCAAACGCCAAGTCCTAGCCTCACCTATAAGGCAAAGTCAGACTGATCTTGTGAGAAACAGTCTCAACATTCGCCTATATGGCAAGACTGGCTCAACTATTGAAGAAGCCAAGTCCTAAGTCCTGCCTGCGCAGCGGACTTAACAAGCAACAATCTTTCACCGATCGAGCCAAAATGATAGCTTCACAGAAAGCTATGATGAGATCTTTCTCTGCAGCAGCCAAGTGCAAGATGAGAATCAAGGGAAGCTAATCCCTGAAGCGAGCTGTCAAAGCTAAACTAAGGGAGATGAATTCCCTAAAAGCGGTGAAGTCTTTAAATGATCAAGACTTACTGGTCCTTGGCCGGTTAGACAACCAGAGTGGGTTTTCCCACTAATTCAGAGATCTGAGTATCTCTTTCAACCAAGAGAAGGGAAGAAGAAAGGCAAGGCACTTCTCTTCAGAGGACCTCAAGTGTCCTATTTATAGGCCCCATGGCCTGAGCGCAACCACCTCAAGCATGGAAGCACGAGCGCACTTAAGGCATTGATTGCGCCTTGATAACAGGGACGGTTCCCATTGGAACCGTATAAGGGAAGAAAACGTCTCCCTCATAAAAAGGCATTTATGGCGCCTTGAAGAAAGGGAGTATCCTCCCTTGGAAGCGGGCGAATCGGAGAACATCTCTCTCGATTGGCGCAAAAGAAGGAATGATCCTCCTCGTAACCGCCCCATGGCAGTTGGCCTTGAAAAGGCAACAGGAGTTCCAAAGCGAACTTATTTCTTGAAAGCCCAGATGCGGAGCTACCCCGACGCGAAGCAACTCGCGAACCAGTGCAATTCTTCGGCGAATTCATCCCAAAGCAGGATTGAAGGCGAAGCTGAACTCAACCATCATGGCGACGTTCATACTCCACATACCATCACAGCAGTTCAAAGTGTTTCGGAGTCTGAGCTATTGCAGACTCTCGAAAACTTTGAAGGGGGTCTTGTTGACACTTAAAAAAGACAAGATTCTCATTGGTCCGAACGATGTCTAAACTTGTTGACATTTACAAAAGACAAGGGACAGACAAGCTGAAGACCAGTTTTCACCCACCTCCAAGGGACAAGGAAGCAGTTTGGACTCCACTGATCCAGCAAGCAGAACAGTGAACCCGATTGTTTCTAAACAGACCTCAGCAGGTCTAAAATGCTAGCATTTAGCATTACATTAGCCCAAGGAGATAGCCTCGTGTGAGAGGCTAACATCATCCAGAGCATCGCCAGGAAGCTAACTGACAGCTTCGCCGAAAAGCCTCTTTTCGGACTTCGCCAGGAATTGCCTTTAGCTCCGCTATGAGCTTCAAAGCGGGCAACTCCGCCATCAGCCTGCTATGGTCAGCCTTTGACCAATCAAATCTCCTGATGAGATCAGATCTAAGCTAATCAAATTCAATCGGGATTCAAATATGGCAGGTGATTGCCGCAATCTCTTGACTCTCTTGAAACGAGTAAGAGGATCAGGGAAAATCCTTCAACGATATGGAAAGGATCATAACAAATCGGAAAGATCAACCGACTTGCCATTTTCTAGCTCCGCGGAAGCTATCCTAGCCTCGCAGCAAGGCTACTTTCCAGATTCAAACAGATTCGGTTCAATCTGTTTCCATATCTTCAAGGGGACGATTATACCCTTGCTCTCCCTATAAATAACCCGCCATGGGTACAAGGAGGAAAAAAAGGGGGGATCGCAGAGGAAGGAGCCATCAATCGCCTTCTGATCGCGAGAATCGATCAATCAACTTCTTCAACCGAGGATTCTTCATAACGCACCGTGCGTTCTCGAATTCAGAGACCTTTTAGAGAATTGCTTTCTCTAATCAGGGTGTTGATACCCTAACGTCGTCCTTCTTCTCAAGGAATCTCCGGAACCAGGCGAGAAGGAATTCCTAATTGAAGGCGATTTTGAGAAGCAGCAAGAGGGTTCTACCAACCCTCTATTCTCTGATTCCCGGAACCAGGCGAGAAGGGAATCTCATCGCTCGCATCGTCAAAGGGACAAAGTGGTCGCGCGCTGACCAGACTCCTATCGGCACACTTCTCCAGAATCTCTGAGGAGATCTACTTGTAATCTTTTGAGAATACTTATAATTTAGCTCCTCAAACTTTTATTTGTAAGTTTTCCCCTTTTGCAAATTAATGGAAAACATAAGGGTAGGAAAAACTAGCCTAAAAACTCTCCTAAAATCTTGTAGAAAACAGCCCCCAAATGGCCCAATTTATAGAGTTAGAAAAACTAGCCGTTGGAGCCCAGGTGGCCTGTCGGTCGACCGTCCGGTCGACCGGCCAACGGTCATTTTTCAGACCGTTGAGCCAGCGGTCGACCGGTCGATCGACCGTGGCTAGGATACAGAGAGCACTGCTCTCTGTCCGGTCGACCGGTCGGTCGACCGGGGCCTTTCCAGAGAGCAGAGCTCTCTGGACGGTCGACCGGGTCGGTCGACCGGCCCTCCCTGCCAGAACCGGCGTGCACGTCTGTCCACGTCGGTCGACCGCCCGGTCGACCGACTTCAGACTTCGGTCGACCGGTCGGTCGACCGGCTGAAGCCAGGACAGAACTGTTAAGGGATTAAAAACTTGGTCTTTTTGATTGAAATAGAATCCCATAAATTCACAGAAAATCTACAAAAATAGTTTTACCAATATACTTTGATAAACAAATATGCTTGCACAAAATCAAGGCATGTTACAAATAATTTGGACTATTTTTGTAACTTGGAAAAATTGGCTCAAATGAAAAACTGTATTTTCCAAAGTAGATTTTCCAAAACTTATTTTTCTAAAAACTTCACCAAATACAAAAACAAGATATTTAAACAACTTTTAAAGCATAGAGTGTATGGATATGATCCGCTACACAAACATGATGAAATATCTATGTTTTTGATATTAAGCTCTAAAAAAGGTTTTGGTTAAAACATGTAAACTAGAATACCAAAAGCAAACCGGAATAGTTTTTTGGTTAAAAATTCTTTTGTAAAAATAAAACTAAATCAAGAGTGTGTGTGTATAGTATACTTGAACAATCCACCAACTATTCTATCCTTTACGTTTTAACTAAAAAAAAATCTTCTAAAAATAAACCTAGACACAAGTCTTGATCTTGAAGGTCTTCACTTGAAGTCTTCTCATCTTCTTGACTTGGTCCAAACACGATCCAAACTCGATCACTAGCTCGATGGATCAAACCGTGTAAGCTCGAAAATTAGACTTTAAATCCTTTGTTGAAGCTCCACACCTACTAAGATCTTGATCATGAATCTGTCACTAATTAAACACAAGATCATTAGTACTATAACTACATGAGTTGATCATCATCAAAACTAGAGTGATGAGCCTTCGGGCCAACAATCTCCCCCTTTTTGATGATGACAAAACTCATGAAGTTATATATGCATGGATTAAAGTAAAGCTTCAAAGAAGCTCCCCTTAACTCATGCATAAACAATAAACAATAAATATGGCAATGAAGCACATAAATATGTATGCAAATACAAGGAGATAAACATGCTAACAAGTATAAAACAAATCAAATTCTTTTTCTCCTATTTGCAAAACAAAACATATATGCATAAACATAAATACTTCTCCTACTTTAATAATAAAGGAAAACATGCATATACATCTCAAATTCTTCTCCCCTTTTTTGTCAATCATCAACAAAGGGTTAAAGTAAAAACAAAATTTTTCTCCCCCTTTTTGTCATTAACAAAGAGATCAATAAGGGGTGAAAACAAATCAATCAACAAAAGTTATATGCGATATACATTCATGAAGAGGAAGACGCTAAGTTAACTTCCCTGCACATATACATTACATGAAAGAGGATGACAAGCCCTAATTCACATAACGCATAATATGCAATGCATAAGAGGAGATGTGAAGCTCCCCCTACACACGTATATTACATAAAGAAGAGTTGTCAAGCTCCTCAATATAAGATACACTCATCATGAATCTATATATAGAAGAGATGTTAAGCTCTCCTTGCATATAGGAAATACACATCAAAACATTTTTAATTTTTCTTAAACAAAATTTTTAAAGGTATCAGAACTCTTGTAAAACAATCAAATTTTAAGATACCAAATTATAAATAATCATTATTGTAAATCATATTGATACCAATTGAAATTTAACAAATATGAAGTTGAAACATATTGATACCAATTGTAAACATAATGATCAAATATTTTTATTTTTCATCATAAACTTTGTGCTTTAAAAATGTGAATCAATTGTAAATCAAGCACATGAAAATCATATATATGTATGAAAAGAGAATACCAATAGCAATTGATATTATGAAAATTATGAAGCATACATATATAGGAAACAAAATATGAGTATATACAAAAATATCAATTGAGATATCAATTGAAAATAACAATGTAAATCATGTATATAACTCATAACCTACCACCCTTCATATGCTCAAGATAAAAGATTTTCAATAGGGTTCGCAAGGCATACACGCCCAGCCATCCACCCATTAAGGGATAGGAAGGGGTTTTCACAAATAAGGTTTGAAAGTATTTTTATAGTGAAAACATTACCAAATGAAGAATAATAACTAGTTAAGATAATTTTGAAAAACTAGTTAAAGATCCTTCAAAACATGAAATCAAATCATATGTTTTTCATGAATCATACCAAATACACAAGAGTTGACACTCAAAATCGATAAAGCTCAAAAAGAATCATGAAACAAGTCATGAATAAACAAATAAAGTGTGAGTGTACAAGGATCATGTGTTTAGCATTTTCCATGAAAATAATCAATGAAGCTCAAAACACAAATATCATTTTATCAAACAAATCATGAAAATTCATTTTTCATTTTTAAAACAACCTTCTAGGTATACGTATGATTTATCCAATCCTAACAATATACATACATATCCCAAATATAAAAGAGTCTATTAAAGGTATTTGCATGAAGGCAAGAGACTCACGGGTATACATGTATATTTATTAGATTTGAATACAAAATACATATACATGAAGTAAATACATGAAAATAGGCAAAACAAGTATAAATGAGAGAATCATCAAAACTAGCCTATACTGTAGATAAAGTGAGTACAAATGATCATGAAGTGCAAACATATATAAATCAATTTGTTGTTCACTATTTGTACATGTATAAATACAAGTTTTGATAAAAACTACATTTAAACTAGTATTTACCACATGAAGCACAAAAATAATTAAAACATGAACATGCTAAATGATATTATCAAATGAAAAGCATGTAAATAAACTAGGAGTTTAGAAATAGTTACCAAACCAAGGAACTACTCCAAATCTCCAAAACATGGTGGTTGTCCCACCAAAACTCCTTGATAGTGGTGCATCAAAAATATGTCCATCTAGTCCACGTGCAACCACCACCAAGGCACCAAATCTCTCACGTCTAGTGAGAGCCCTCACCTACATCAAAAACACAAGGTGGAGATTTTGGTACCCATTTTCTTTTGGGTCCTTAAGGGTTAGTCTTGTAAGGTACCCAAACATTTTTCTTAGCAAAATTTAAAGCATATATCTTATCATAACAAAATTTTGCTAAATGGCCTTTGCGGCCACAATGTGTACACTTGTACACCTTAGGATGCTTATGTGTGTGAGTGTGATCATGACGTGCAACATAAGCATATGCATGATGATGATGTGCATGAATGTGTGGAGTTTGTTTCTTTGAAAACATGAACTCCAACCTAGAATGATTAAATGCACATTTGGTCAAAGTTGAGCTCAAACAATCCATTTTATTTTTCAAAAATTTCATCTCATTAGTGGTGGCATGTAAAGCATGATGAGAAATAGAATCATTTTTCTTTTTCTTAGAAACTTTTTCTTTTTCTTTTTCAACAATTTTTCTTTTTAAAGAAGTGTTTTCTTGAAAAGCAACTACCTTTTGTTTTTCTACCAAAACAATTTTATTTTTCAAAAACATATTTCCTTCACATAAATCATTTAATTTAGACATCAAGGAAATATTTTCATTTTTCAAATTTTCATTTTCTTTTTCAATGCATGCCATTTTATTTTTGAAAGAATCATTTTCTTTTAACATGCAATCAAAATTGTTTTTCATTTCTTATTCTCTTTTCTAAGCATGTCATATTTTTCAAGTAATTGTTGACAAAAAGATGTAAGCTCATCATATGACATGTCATTATCTTCATCTACCTCGGATTCGGTAGTTACCTCAAGGGGGTTATCCCCTTGGACCATATAGCACATGTTGGAGGCGTCGCTTCCAACATCCGAATCGCTCCCCGTATAATATAGATCTTTTTCGCCAAGGGAGGTGATGATGTTCCATGCTACAAAAGCCGAATCAATGTTAGATACCCTAGATAAAATTCATCATTTATGGCACTCTTCAAAGCATGTAGGGCTTTTGCATTAGCCTCATATTTTTGTCATTTAAACAATAATCATCTCTAGTAGTGGCAAAATAAACATGAATTCCTAGGCCTTTGAGGTACAAAGAAATCTTAACCTTCCAAGTTTGGATGTTAAGAATGTCAAAAGTGGGTGGTGACATGAAATCCATGGAGTGTACAAAAATATTGTGATTAGCCTAAAAAGAGGATCTTTAACTCTAGATTGTAAGACCCAAATTAAGAGCACTTGGCTCTGATACCAATTGTAAATCATCTAGAGGGGGGTGAATAGGCGATGGCTAATCTAATGGTCACTAAATGCGGAATTAAAAACTATTATGACCTAAACTAAACTATTACACTAAACACCACGTATAACACAAGAGTGTAGCCGAATTTCCCGTGAAGGGCTCTGGACTAACTCCTCAAGATTCCCCTAGATATGAGTTGAGGTGCCGCGTTGGCTCTCTTGGTTGAATACACGTGTTAGGAAACAAACAACAAGCACATACAACAAAGCACAATATGAATATCAAGCATATAAAGAATAAACACAATATAAGTATGCAAGATATAAACACAAGAAGATAGAGGAGAGTGAGAAATCGCAAACACAAGGGATTTGTTTCGAGGTTCGAGCACACTTGCTCTACATCCCCGCCTTCGACACACGAAGGATTTCCACTATGCTTGATCCCAATGGATCACTCCTCGGTGCCGCAACACCTACAATCCCTTGGACTCCCTAGTCCCGTACACACCGCGAGCCCACTAGATCGCCGAGGCCGCACCTCAAACAATGAGTTCACACACGAACTCGAAACCACCGCGAACACACTTGTCCGCCTCCTCAAAGTACAAGATGAAAACTTGGTGATCTAAACACTTGATCACCAATAAAAACTCACAACACAATCCTATGAATAGATAAAGCAATGGATAGCTCAAGTGATTGTGTGAGAAAACTAGGATGGAAGTGGTGGAGGAAAACTCAAGAAAATCACTTTAAACACTCTTGATAAAACTTTCCTTTTGATTGGAAATATTTGCTCTCAAATTTGTGAAGAAAAACCTCTTGTAAGGGTAGGAAAAACTGGCCCAAAAACTCTCCTAAAATCTTGTATAGAAAACAGCCCCCAAATGGCCCAATTTATAGAGCTAGAAAAACTAGTCGTTGGAGCTCAAGTGGCCTGTCGGTCGACCGTCCGGTCGACCAGCCAACGGTCATTTTTCAGACCGTTGAGCCAGCGGTCGACCGGTCGGTCGACCGTGGCTAAGATACAGAGAGCACTGCTCTCTGTCCGGTCGACCGGTCGGTCGACCGAAGCCTTTCCAGAGAGCAAAGCTCTCTAGACGGTCGACCGGGTCGGTCGACCGGCCCTCCTGCCAGAACTGGCGTGCACGTCTGTGCACGTCGGTCGACCGCCCGGTCGACCGACTTCAGACTTCGGTCGACCGGTGAGTCGACCGGCTGAAGCCAGGACAGAACTGTTAAGGGATTAAAAACTTGGTCTTTTTGGTTGAAATAAAATCCCATAAATTCACAGAAAATCTACAAAAATAGTTTTTACCAATATACTTTGATAAACAAATATGCTTGCACAAAATCAAGGCATGTTACAAATAATTTGGACTATTTTTGTAACTTGAAAAAATTAGCTCAAATGAAAAACTGTATTTTCCAAAGTAGATTTTCCAAAACTTATTTTTCTAAAAACTTCACCAAATACAAAAACAAGATATTTAAACAACTTTTAAAGCATAGAGTGTATGGATATGATCCACTATACAAACATGATGAAATATCTATACTTTTGACATTAAGCTCTAAAAACGGCTTTGGTTAAAACATGTAAACTAGAATACCAAAAAGCAAACCGGAATGGTTTTTGGTTAAAAATTCTTTTGTAAAAACAAAACTAAATCAAGAGTGTGTGTGTATAGTATACTTGAGCAATCCACCAACTATTATATCCTTTACATTTTAACTAAAAACAAAATCTTTTAAAACAAACCTAGACACAAGTCTTGATCTTGAAGGTCTTCACTTGAAGTCTTCTCATCTTCTTGACTTGGTCCAAACACGATCCAAACTCGATCACTAGCTCGATGGATCAAACCGTGTAAGCTCCAAAACTAGACTTTAAATCCTTTGTTGAAGCTCCACACCTACTAAGATCTTGATCATGAATCTGTCACTAATTAAACACAAGATCATTAGTACTATAACTACATGAGTTGATCATCATCAAAACTAGAGTGATGGGCCTTCGGGCCAACAAGTTTGCTAGCACTGGAATAAACGCTTTCCCAAAACAAGCCATTGGCACCGAAGTTATACATGGTCCCCCCGAACTTGTGAATTGAAGTAGCAGCTTTATTCTAATATTCGCAAAGAAAAAGCCCTAGATTCACTCTAAGGTACCAACAGGGTCACTCGGAATGTTTGGAGACATGTTGCCACCTACGCTCCTCAAACACCAAGATCCATTACCTATTTAGCTTTCATGTAGTCTTTGCATACCTCATATACTTAGGGCGCCGCATCGTGAATAAGTTACGTAACCCAGTGGACCTTACATGTCTTCTAAACTCATTATCAACAAAGCAAGCCCTTGTGAGTATCTGAACCTTTTCCTCTTAGGTGTCACCCTAAGATGTGCCTCGCATTAAGATTTTGGAAGCTATCCTCCCATAAAAATCAATCTTTCCTCTGTGGTTCATCCTAAATCCTCCACACAACTGACTATAACCCTCATCCCTTCATGGAGGGACGATACATTTTCTCTTTCCCGAACTGATATTCATATCGGCTAGGAGCAGTCAACATATGCATTCATTAAATTTCAACACTTTGTGGGGAATTAACATAAAGGTGTAAGGAATGTTGGGCATTTGGTTAGCCTACCCATCTAGCAAACATTCCATCTTGCTTGTTATGCAATCACCCCCTTGGTGACACTTTTTGGGTGTTCACTTGCGTGAGTGAGAAAAAGTCTATTTGATGTGTTTTCTAATGTTTGCTGCCAAAATCATATATTGCGCATTTCCCGCATCAAAACACGAGAAATCTGATATGGACAACATAGCACCACTCCACGTATGTTTTCTCCTCAGTTAAGAAGTTTGAAGATCATCTTGACAATCGCCCCACTATCACTTAGTCGACTTATAAGTGTGTCCATCACACTTGATGTTTCCTCTTATGATTATTCCATCTTATAGAACCCTATATCTTTCTCTGTGTCACTCTTTCTTGAAAATTAATCCTGTAGAAATTCTGCATCTCTTGGTTCAACTTCAATCGCAGTTCATTCGTAACTTTCTCCAATACATATGTACATCTTTGAGTGCAAGGAGCATTTCACAAAGATACACTACCTATCTCTCGAGCCTAACTTTCTTTATCTGTGAGAAAATATGAACAAATGTGGTGGACCGCCACGGGCACAAATGCCATAACTCTGGCTATCGACCAGTACATATCTTATAATGCATGTTAGGGAATGTCTTTGAAGACACATGGTTAAGCACATACATGGCTCTGATCAATGCATCTCTTAACAGAAGATGGGCAAGATTTCTTGCGCCATCAGTGGTTCCACCATGTCTACCAAGTTCTTGTTCCTCTTTTAAGCCATGCAATTTTGTTGTATCGATCGTATGAGAAGAGTTCAACTGCTTTGCTATTCTTTTCGCCAAACAGCACTCCTTAAATTCATCTAATAAATATTAACACTTTTAACCCATCCTTAGTGTTTTCACACTCTTTCCTAATTGATTTCAACTTTTGATATATACAGTCTAAACCAAGCTAATGCGTTTGACATATGATCAATCAAATAGAGGTTACCGAAACGGGTGAAATCATCAATGAACATGATAAAGTATATATCTGAGTAAATGAGTTGCAACAGTTCATATGCTTGTTCAGTTTTACCAAACGTTTTATGGTTACCTTTATTGATGATCTATCACCGATCAATTAACAGAGGAACACCAAATCGAAGACTCGGTAGCGGAAACGTAGAAGATCTACCACTAGTAAGCAATTCCACACAACCAAAGAACACAAGATTTAACATGATTCGGCAATGTGCTTACGTCCATGGGGAGGAGGGGAGAAATATTTATTGAAGAAAATACAAGAGTTACAATGAGATCTCTTTCACAACTCTCAATGGTGGAATTCTAAAATTTCTTTTGAATTCTTGACACTTCTTCAAAAGGCACCCCTCAGGAGTTTATATAGACACCTGAGATGATCCTAGTCCAATACGAACTCAAATCAGCACCTTCTTAGAGAAATAGAACATCTGTATCCAAACCAAAAAAGGAGACATATCCATATTAGAAAACTGCCAAAAAACTAAATTCTTCTCCAATGAATATGAGGCACTCCAATTACTAACAATCTCCACCTTGACTCATGTTCATTGAGTCCCTCCGTAGAAATTGGCCTCTACTTCATTCGCCTTCCTTTATCCCCCCTTTTGTGACTTCATATGGCTCCCTCCCAAGAGCCTATTCGCCACTTTACCTTTAGAGAACCTTGATGAAGTTCAGAGATGCTCTGAACTTCTCCACCGGGATGGTCTTTGTCATCATATCCGTTAGATTCTTCTTCGTGCTGATCTACCAAATCGATCACCTTATCATCCATGACCTACTGACGTATCTTGTGAAATCTCACATCAATGTGCTTCGTCTACTTGTGATTTTTAGCGAGATGAATAGCACTCTGGCTGTCACAATGAAGCCGAATTGAATCATGTATGATACTGAACATCTCAACCAATCCTCTCAACCATAAAGCTTCCTTTGATGCCTCAACTGCAGCCATGTACTCCACTTCTGTCGTTGAAAGAGCAATTGTATCTTGCAGCTCTTTCTTCTAACTAATGACGCACTCAGCTACTATGAACATATAGCCCATCGTAGATTTTCGTTGATTAAAATCTCCTGCATAATCTGCATCAACATAGCCTTATAGTAACCTAGGCTTCCCCGTTTTCAATCTCTGAAACACCAAGCCTAGTCTCGCAGTCCCTCACAGATATCGTAGCACCCACTTCATTACTTCCTAATATTGCTTTCCTGGATTTGACATGAATCGGCTTACTGTACTAACTGCATAGATTAAGTCAGGCCTAGTGCAGACCATAGCATACATGAGTGATCCCACCGCACTAGCATATGGTACTCGAAACATCTCTTCCTCCTCATCTGGTGATTATGGACACTGCTTGAAGAATAACTTGAAGTAACCTACCAAAGGAGTGGTGACTGGTTTTTCTTCTGCCATGTTGAATCTCTCCAACATTTTGAGAACACAGTTCTCCTAAGATAGCCAAAGTCTTCCTGTGCTTCTGTCTCGAGTGATCTCCATACCTAAGATCTT
Source organism: Agave tequilana (assembly GCA_038442645.1). Classification (NCBI taxonomy): domain Eukaryota; kingdom Viridiplantae; phylum Streptophyta; class Magnoliopsida; order Asparagales; family Asparagaceae; genus Agave; species Agave tequilana. The sequence continues at coordinate 28,141 of JAVJIF010034544.1, forward strand.
TTTGGCTTCTCTCAAATCCTTCATGTCAAATTCCTTCTTGAGCTGAGCTTTAAGCTTTTGAACATGAGTCTTGTTTCTCGCAACAATCAGTATATCATTCACATATAACAGCAAATATGTCAGATCATCACTCTGCTTGAAATAGACACAAATATCATACTCACATTGGTTGTATTTGGCCTTAATCATGAAAGAGTCGAACTATTTGTACCACTACCTGGGAGACTGCTTAAGTCCATAGAGGGACTTCTTTAGAAAACCTTATTTTCTTTACCTTTCTGATGTAACCTTCAGGTTGTTTCATATATATCTTCTCCTCCAGCTCACCGTGTAGAAACGCTATTTTAACATCCATCTGCTCTAACTCTAGATCAAACTGAGCAACTATCGTCAGTAACATCCGAATAGATGTATGTTTGACTACAGGAGAGAAAATCTCATTGTAGTCAATACGCTCCTTCTGAGCATATCTTTTGGCAACTAATTTTACCTTGTATTGCTTATTGTCCTTCTTGTGAAAAACTCATCTGCAACCTATTGCCTTGGAGTCCTTTGGAAGATCGACTAACGTCCATTTTTGATTTCTATCCAAAGACTCCATCTCTTGCTCCATGGCTATAATCCACTTGTCGTGGTCATTTGCCTCGATCGCTTCCCTATAACTATCAGGTTCTCCTGTTTCTGTTACTAATGTGAAAGAGACATGATCTTAATCCCAGCCATACCTTATTGGTGGTACCGTAACTCTGACTGACCACCTCAACGGTTTAGATTGCTCTTGAGTAGCCTCATGTTTGTCTCCATCTGAATCTGAGGACTCCTCTTCTGACCCTTCAGGCCTTTTAGGGCTATCTGAGAACTTGACTCCCTTTTTCTGAGTATCTGCTGTTGAACTATCTGAAGCTCAACCTTGCACTTTATCCTTCGTCTCTGACTTTTTTCGCAACATTGAATCTTCGTCAAAGACCACATCTCTGCTGGTAAAGGCGGTCTTTTTCTCAGGATCTCAAAGTTTGAAACCCTTGACTCCTTTGGTGAACCCGATGAAGATATACTTCTTAGACTTGGACTCCAGTTTGTTTCTTTTCTGACTATCAACTAAACTATATGTCGGGCAACCGAAAATCCGTAGGATTAAATAGTCCACAGATACTCCTCGCAATATCTCCTCTGTGATCTGAAGATCAATAGCTGTTGATGGTGACATGTTTACCAGATAACTCGCATGATTCACCACCTATGCCCAAAATCCTTCTGACATGTCAGCCTGAATCTGATATTGCGGGCCGCTCTGTAAGTGTCTGATTCATGCGCTCTGCTACTCCGTTTTGTTCTGGTCGCCCTGAAATACTTAGCTGGCGTTTGATACTCTTACTTGCTAAGTAGTCTTTGAATTCTTTGAAGGTGTACTCGCCTCCATTATCGGATCTCAAGACTTTCACCTTCCACCCCGTCTGATTTTCCATCAAAACTTTTCACTCCTTGAACTTCTGAAATACTTTCAATTTTTACTTCAAAAAGTATACCCAAACTTTTCTTGAAAAATCATCTATAAAAGTAATATAGCATCTAGCACCTCCAATGGATGCTACTGGCGAAGGCCCCCATACACCCGTGTGTATGAGATCTAGCAAGCCCTTTGTCTTATGCTGAGATGGAGAGAAAGCTACTGTACGTTGCCAACCCATAATGCAAAATTTACAAAGATTAAGTTTGCAATATTTAATACCTGGTAGAGCACTCCTTTTGTGTAGGACTTGAAGACCTCGCTCGCTCATGTGTCCAAGACGCATATGCCAAAGTCTTATAGTATATTCCTTCTCTGTTGCTGCTGAAGCATCACCAATAATAATGCTTTCTGTCAACTTGTATAAGTTTGTTGTCCGTTCTTCTTAGAGAATCGTCATGGAGCCTATAGTAACTTTGATTGCTCCATCTGCACTAGAAAACTTGTACTCATGAGCTTTCAAAGCTCCCAACGAGAGAAGATTCTTCTTTAAATCCGAAATATGTCGAACGTTTCTTGAGGGTTCAAACCTGTCCATCAAACATCCTCATACAGATGTTGTCGATACCAACAATCTTACACACAGCGTCATTTTCCATCAGGATAGAGCCTCCATCATAAGGCTTGTAAGTACTGAACCACTCTCTTTTTGGGCACATGTGATATGTGCACCCTGAGTCAAGTAATCAAGCATCTGAGTATTTATCTTTTTCTGACTCACCTGTCAAGACATCAAATGAATTCTCATTTACTTCTTTGATAACCTCGGCTTGATCTGACTTTCCACTGGTAGTAGCATCAGAATCTTTGCTGCCTTTCCTTTTCAGCATTTTCTTGTATTTCATACAATTTTTCTTGATATGTCCTGGTTTCTTGCAAAAGTAGTAAGAAAAATTGCTAGAAACCTTTGGATTCCTTTTAGGTCCCCTACTTTTTGATCTTCCCCTCTGGCCCTTGACAAACAATCCTGAGGCCTCCTCCGTAGAATCTGTCTTTTTCATCAGCTCGTTGTTCTGGAGCATCTGCCTGATATCTTCTAACTCTAAGGTCTCCTTATCATTCATGATAGCGGTTGCTAAGTGTCATAACTTGATGGAAGAGAAGAGAGTAACAGAAGAGCTTTGTCTTCTTCTTCTCGCTTAACTTCTAGAGCTAACAAGTCGCTTAAAATTCTATAATAAGCATTGAGATGTTGTAGAATAGGCGTACCTTCCTTCGTCCGAAGGCTGTATAACTGCTTCTTCATGAAGAGCTTGTTCGACACTCTTCGTCATGTACAGGCTCTCCAGCCTATACCAAAGACCAGCAGTTGTCTCCTTATTCATCACGTTGTAGAGGACCTCATCTGATAGGCACAGTATGATTGTCACCTTTACACGGAAGTCAATGTTGTTCACTCATTATCCTCCATCTTCGATGGCTTTTTCTCAATACCAAGCAGGGCCTTGTGTGTACCCTCCTTCATGAGCAACGATGTTACTCGCATCTTTTACAACAGGAAGTTGGACTTTCCGTCATATTTCTCCACCTCGAATTTGGTTGTCGTGGTCATCTTGCTAGCCATCGCTCTGATACCAATTGTTGATGATTTATCACCAATCAAACAACAGAGGAACACTAAGTCGAAGACTCGGCAGCGAAAGCAGAAGCGTAGAAAATCTACCACTAGCAAGCAAACACCACACAACTAAGGAATATAAGATTTAACGTAGTTCGGCAATGTGCCTACGTCCACGGGGAGGAGGAAAGAAATATTTATTGAAGAAAATACAAGAGTTACAATGAGATTTTTCTAACAACTCTCAATGGTGGAATTCTAAAATTTCTCTTGAATTCTGAGACTTCTTCAAAAGGCCACTCCTGAGGGGGTTTATATAGGCACTTGGGATTAGACCTGTCAACGGGTCGGGTTCGGGTCGGGTTCGGGTGGTATCAGACCCGGACCCGATTACTATAGGATGTACCATACCCGACCCGTTTACCCGCGGGTATAGAACCTAGGTTCCCATACCCGGACCCGTGGGTTCGCGGGTCTGGACCCGTTTACCCGGACCCGTGGGTTATGGTGTTTCCTATCTGTAACTTATGAGAAGTCATGGCTATCACACAAAAATGTTTGACAAGTGGCATTTGGAGAAGACAATGCATACCCTAGTTATTCTTCCCCATTACTAATCCAGTTGGCAAACATTAATTAGCTAACATAAGCTATATATGGTGTTTCCTATTTATATAGTGTTCCCATTTACTAATCGGGTGTAGGCTGTCTAAAAATCACTAAAAGACAATCCATTAAAAAGCAGAGTCTCAACATCAAGGCGCGTGGGCTCGACACCCGCGTCTCAACATCAAGGCGCGTGGGCTCGACACCCGCGTCACAACATCAAGGCGCGTGGGCTCGACACCCGCGTCTCAACCTCAAGGCGCGTGGGCTCGACACCCGCGTCTCGGTTATAACCGCCCTGGTTATGGGGCCAGTCGTCGCCCACATAGCGGGGAGGTGAGCCCCTCGTTGTGGAGCGTTTTTAGGGGGCACGTTCACCCCCTAGGACCTCTATAAATAGCCTCGTTTGCTATGAGGTCGAGGCAATCAGAAGAGAGGGGATAAACACAAGGGCGATCAGAAAGGCATCTGGCATCAAGAGGATCAGAAGATCACAGAGAGAGAAAGACCGAGACAGGAGAGAGCTAAACTCTTCAACAAGCTCGCTGCGTACGAGTTGTTCTTTGCCTACCTTCTCTTTGAGAGTTTTGGTAGACAGAGCTGTGCTACTCCCTCTACCAGCCAAAGAGAAGATTCCCTGACGATCCCGACGGTCATCCGGTCAACGGAGAACAAGATTCACTCTCCACCGCCACACGAAGAACCCAACACTAAACAAAGGGAGGATTCAAGACTCAACATCCTCCCTTCCTTGTAACTGGAAGGAAAAAGCAGTTTTGTTGTAATTTTTTCATCTGATTCAAGAAAAATTTTACAGTAAAGACTTCTTTCTCTTTTTTCGGCCCGTACAAGAGATGGCGACTCCGCTGGGGACTACATTTGTCACTGATGAGCAAATCGTGGCGCAGGATGACGTCCTCCGTAAGGGAAAGATGGTCGAATCGCTCATTGTCGAGTTCGACCAGGCAAAATACGAAGAGTTTCTCTCTTCCGGCTCCAAGAACCTAAAGACCCGCGTCTGCCGCCGGGTCTCGACGGGGAATGGCCCCGAGGCCCGATCTGTGGCTCTCTCGGGCGCTGCTGCTGCCAACTGTGCCAAGCAAGGTACACGCGCCAACGCCTCTCAGAAGGCCCGCGTGGTCCCAGGCACAACTGCCTTTGCGACCAACCGCGTCGCACAGAACACCCGCGTCAGCGTCTCTCAGGAGACCCGCGTGGTTAAAATCTCTGATGTTCAGCATCAGGATGTTGTTGGTCTCTCTCCACCTCCGCAACGCAACCGGAACGCTGAGCGTCGACAGAGGAGACGTGCGCGCCAGCTGCAAGTTGGAACCTCTGGTTGTCTGACTGAGGCTGGACGCAGCATACAAACTGGCGCCTTACTCGCCCCCCGCGAAGTCCGCTTTTGGCGGCCCAAACGCGAGATTCCTTCAGTTAGGTCCTCTGAGGACCAACTCACCAAACGCCAAGGTGAAGCCACTGCGCCTTGTCAAGCACAAGAGGCACGCGCCTATAGACGTGGGGCCCAGCAGCCCACTCTCTCTCAAGTGTCTCTGCCCCGACACACCAAGCAGCAACGCGACAGGCGCGTCTTGTCTCAACAGAGACGCCAGACGCGCGCTGAACAGCTGCGGCGCGAGAACCGCGTCCCTGAAGCCTGCGTCCAGGCTGTACAGCACATGGATGCCTCCCGTCTTCGACGTTGCGAGGCTAATCTTTTCAATCCCCCTCCCATGGACTTGAGGGATTATTTGACGAAGAAAAGAAGTGCCAATCAGGCCACTTCGTCGTGTTGCTGCCAACGGCTCATCCATATGCTCTCTGAGTGCCGTTGCGGATCAGGCGTACATCAGCAGTCTTTAGTCAGACAGCTGACCCTGATTCCCCCGTCAGCTAAAAGAAGACGCTCCCACAGAAGGAGAACCTTCTCTGACGTTGAGTACCCGGAGCTCACTGCGAATATGACAAGCAGGAGCAAGGGAAAACAACCTGCAGTCGCTCAGATGAGTCTGACTCTGAACCGGAAGGAGTGTATCGACACACTCGCACCCGGACTGGGGCCATTCCCCCAATTGACTATAATGCCTTAGCCCATGGCATTAAAGTGAATGATTCTCACTCCGCCGTAGCGGAATCGAGGGCTTCGAACTCTTCCGTCGAGAAGGAGACCTCCGCCTACATGACAGGCACTCCTGAGGAGACGGCTAAACGTTTAGAGCAGATCCAGAAGGCACAAATGGATATGATTCTTTCTCAGCAGGAATCTATCAACTCCCTTAAGCAGGCAATTGCACAGCTGCTCGAAGACAGGAGGAGGTCTCCTCCTAAAAAGTCAAAGGGCAAAGGGAGAAAGGGAGAAAGTTCATCTTTCGAACCTTCTGAGGAGACGTGGCGATCTACTTCCGGCTCGTCCAAGTCCTCGTCGCAAGTAAAGGGCGACCAAGGCCCGGGGAAGGCTCATGCTAAAAGAATGAGTCAACTGGAGCGACGCCTCGAGGCCCTTGCCAATCGCAAAGACCTCCAAGAAGTAGGAGTGGTCCGGCCCTATCCGGCTGAGTGGGACTTAGTTCCATACCCTCCCAAGTTCAAAGCTCCAACTCTCCAAACCTTTGATGGGAAGGGGTCACCCAATCAGCATATCTACTACTTTAAATCCCAAATTGGGAATGTAGTAGATAATGATGTCATCCTGCCGCGTCTGTTCATCGGCACCCTGAAAGGGTTGGCCTTTGAATGGTTCATGAAGCTCCCAGAAGGTTCTATCAAGAACTGGGGCGATTTGGAGAAGCTGTTCTTAACACGCTTCTTCGAAGATGACTCGGAAGTCACGATGCCCACCCTTTTGGCTACTAAACAGCGAAAGGGAGAGTCCGTTAAGTCTTTCGTGGAAAGGTTTCGGAACGTAGCACTCCGGTGTCCAAGCGGTATGACCCAGGCCACCCTAGTGGAAACATGCCGCCACAATCTCCAAACCTCACCCTTGCTCAAATAGGAGTTGCTGAAAGCCGCACCTGGAAGCAATTAGTCCAACAAGGTGAACAAGCTGAGGAGATTGTCGCCCGCGTCAGAGCGGAGGAAGGTAAGCCTAGGCCGGAAAGGTCGACAAGGCGTGCGCCAGACACATCCCTCCAAACAAAGCGGAAGGATAATTTGGCAACGGAGACCAAATCTCCCGCCAAACCTCAATCAGGCAAGGCGAGTGGCTCTTCAAGCCAGCCACGCGCCAACAAGCAATATTCCTTCAAGGAGGAACATGTCGATTCGCTCTTTAAACTACTCAACAAGAGCAACCGGCTGAAGCTCCCTGAAGCTCGACGCCCCGAGGAAGTCGGCAAGACCGACAATCCCACCTATTGCTTGTACCACAGGATGCTGGGGCACCCTACCAAAAGCTGCTATGTCTTCAAGGACATCCTTCAAGCTCTGATTGACGCGGAGGTGTTGAAACTCCGACCAGAGCAGAAGAAGGTGACGGCTAATGTGACGTCAGTTCTCCAGTTCGGAAGACAACCCCCGACACCCTCTGGAGTAGTCCCTATCCCAAGAGGAGAGCTGAGAGTGGTCAACACAGACCCTCACCAGCAGCAAGCGAAAGGCTTGGTACCCGTTCCTACACCTCAAGGGGAAACCATGTGGGTCCACCCTGACCTTGTCAATGAACAGCAATGGACTACTGTGACCAACAGGAAATCCAAAGGCAAGGCAAAAGCCTCATCCTACAATGTGGTGGGTGCCTCCTCTCGAGAAGCTGAGACTGATGTTCCCTCGTTAACCGACTCAGAGGAAGAAACAATAGTCTTGGCCGCAGAGCCCAACCAACCGATGGCGGGAACCCATTCGGGACAGCCGTACTTGAAGCAGTATGACGAGATGGCGGTAGTCCCTCCACAACCAGCTGCAGAACTAACCAAGCCCTCCACAAGACAACCTGTGGAGAAACAGAAAGAAACTCGGTTTTCTCGAGTTCTTTCGAAAGGTATGGCGGAAGGATCCACGACACCTTACCGCTTTGATGTCCTGGCTCAACTAGCCAACATCCCGGCACGCATTACCTTGTATGAACTTCTTAGACTATCAAAGTCGACCAGAGAAGCTCTACAAGAAGCTCTGGCAAATGCCGAGGTCTTCATGACCCAGGCGCCGAAGGAGAAAGATGTAGAGGATTGCCTCCACACCTCCCCAAGTGCTCCCTGCATTACCTTCACAGCAGATGATATGCAGGTTAAAGGGAAGCATGATCGACCCCTGTATTTCACAGGGTATATTGGATCGTCTGAGGTGAACCGCATTCAGGTAGATCCAGGGTCTGCGTTGAGCATCATGCCTCGCCGGGTCATGCAACATCTGGGCATTTCCACTCATCGTTTGAGCCCTACTCAGACAACTATCTATGGGTTCAATGCCAACCAGACCCGTCCGATGGGGAAAATCAAGCTCAAATGCCAGATTGGAAGCCTCAAGTCGGAAGTGACATGCTACATCATCGACGCCGACACTTCCTACAATCTATTGCTGGGACGACCGTGGATTCACCGCAACTCCATCGTTCCCTCCACTCTCCACCAAGTCATGAAATACATTGACGGGAGTGGAAAGGTGCAGACGTTGATTGCCGAAAGGTATCCGTTCAAAGGGGTCGAGAATTATTTCACCGACTCTTTGCTGTACCAAGATCCGGTGGAGACGGATGAAGTCCCGCGACCAGAGAAGCCAGACTCTGGTAACGAAGCTGACACCGAGCCCGAGAAAGAAGAGTGCCTGTGGGAGTTAGAACCACTTGTAAAGAGCACTAATAAGCTCGATGTTGATGATACCACCGACGATGTAGGCGGTTGGTATATTAATGAAGATTTAGATTTTGCGTATTTTTCTGTGTTTGCTTCTGATTCAGTACCATCAGACACTAGCACCGAAGTAGACGATGACCCCTGGTCGGCAATAGATGCTTTGACATCGTTGCATGTACCAGTGAAGTCGTCCTTCGAGACATACCAAGATAATGGTAATGCGCAAGAATCTATATTTATGGTTCCAGCAAGACGGAAAGGCCAAAAACAAATTCTTTTTGGGCGAATCTCGTCTGAACCAACGCCCCGCGAAGAATCGGAAGGCGAGGAGGAATCCCCTCAGTTCGGTCATTATGAACCAAAAGCACTCAAAATGATGAGATGCATGGGGTACGACCTGACCAACAGACCCGGGTTGAACTTCGGCAAAGGAAGGAGGACGCTGCTTCGATCCTTTGTGCCGAAAGGGAAGGCCCCCGATTATTATTATCGGACGCGCCGGGGGTTGGGCTATGTATCAACTCCGGTCCCATCAGCCTCCGATTCTCAGGAATCGTCGAGCAACGATTACTCTTCAGACACATCATCTTGGAAGTCAGATGTCAGTGTCAGCAACATCTTCAAGGAACTTTCAGTGAACATGGTTTCGACAAGCCACCTGGAAGATGGAAATGAAGAAATGATCCAATCTGATACAGATCCTTGGATCAAACATTTAAATGCTCTTTGGGACACTCGCTTTGAACAGCGCGAGCCACCCACAGAAGACAAGGTTGTTCAGATCAACCTAGGAGATGAGGCTAATCCTAAGCCCATCTTCATAAGTGACGGCCTGTCACCTTCGGAGAAAAAGGATCTAATATCTCTTGTACAAGAGTATATAGACGTCTTCGCCTGGAATTATGAGGACATGCCAGGACTCAATCCTCAGGTGGCTATGCACCGCCTCAACATCAATCCGGACGTAAAGCCTGTCAAACAACAGCAGCGACAGTTTCGTCCAGAAATAATGGAGGCAATTCAATTAGAAGTCAGAAAACTTATTGATTCTGGCTTCATCAGGGAAGAACAACAACCCGACTGGGTAGCCAACATCGTCCCCGTCGCCAAGAAGAACGGGAAGATCCGGATCTGCATCGACTTCCGCGATCTAAACGAGGCCTGCCCCAAGGACGAATTCCCATTGCCGATCACAGATGTCATGATTGACAATACTTGTGGATTCGAACGAATGTCCTTCATGGACGGATTCTCAGGATACAATCAAATCAAAATGTATCCTGATGACGAAAAGCATACCTCCTTCAGGACACCTCTAGGGGTATATTGCTACACCGTCATGCCCTTCGGACTGAAAAATGCAGGGCAACATACCAAAGGGCCATGAACGCCATTTTCCATCAGCAAATACGCAAAACGGTGGAATGTTATGTTGATGACATCGCGGTAAAAAGCCGCACTAAAGGTGATCACATAGCGGACCTGAAGGTGGTCTTCGACATCATGCGGGCTCATCAATTGAAGATGAATCCCACAAAGTCCTTCCTGGGGGTGGCCAGTGGCAAATTCTTAGGATTTGTTGTAACATCCACCGGAATTCACTTAGACCCGGAAAAGGTTCGCGCTATCCAGGAGATGCAACCCCCGAGAAATCTCAAAGAACTCAGGGGATTGCAGGGACGATTGGCGTACATCCGCAGGTTTATCTCAAACCTCTCCGGAAGATGCCAACCCTTCGCTAAGTTAATGAAGAAGGGTGTCTCATTCATTTGGGATGACGCTTGCCAACAAGCGTTCGAGGAAATCAAGCAATACCTCACCCAACCACCAGTCCTTGCAGCTCCGGTATCCGAAAAGCCTTTCCTGGTGTACGTCCGGGCAATGGATCATTCTTTGGGAGCTCTATTAGCTCAGAATGATGATCACGGACGAGAGCAAGCAATCTACTATTTGAGTAGAACAATGATCGGAGCCGAACATCGGTATAACCCGATCGAGAAGGAATGTTTGACATTAGTGTTCGCCATTCAGAAAATGCGACACTATCTGGTAGGCCAAACTATAAACGTCATATCAAAAGTCAACCCCCTGAGGTTACTTATGACTAAGCCTTCATCATTGAACGGCCGGCTGGCAAAATGGTCATATTGCTATCCCAGTATGAGATGCACTTTTTACCACAAAAGGCCATTAAGGGACAAGCAGTGGCGGATTTCCTTGCTGAGCACCCAGATCCGAGGGCAGCCAAAGTCTACGAGGATCTACCAGATGAAGTTGCTGAAGTCTGCCTGACTCAGACATCGTTCGAAAGTCAAGTATGGCAACTTTTCTTCGACGGTGCATCAAGAACAAGCCCAAAGGGACACGTAGTAGCGGGGGTAGGAGTAGTACTCGTATCCCCACAAAATTATGTGATTCCCCGAGCTGTCTCATTAACTGAGCCTTGTTCCAACAATGTGGCGGAGTACAACGCTCTTTTGATTAGGATGCAATTCGCTGATGAGATTGGCGTTAAAAATCTCGAGGCATACGGCGACTCTAAACTCATCGTCAGCCAAGTTCGCGGGGAGTACGAAGTCAGACATGAGGACCTAGTACCCTACCACAACGCAACTATCCGCATGGCCGAGGGGTTTACAAGCTTCTACATCGACCATGTACCGCGCAGGCAAAATGCACATGCGGATGCACTCGCATCCCTCGCGGCCTCCTTAGCTCTTCCAGCTGGAGCAATGGAGAAGATATTCGTCTACAGCCACGACCTGTATTGCCCGAGAAATGCTCTCGAGGGCTATCAGGAGTCAAAGGGAGATTGTCAAGGCAAAGAAGCACTGGAATTGTCAACCGGTCCAGAGCTTAAAGACTGGCGATTCCCCTACATTGATTTCGTCTTATACGACATTCTGCCTGAAGACACCAAAGAGGCGGCTGCCATTCGAAAGAAAGCCCCCAAATTCTATTATAATGCGATTACGCGAACATTGTATCGTCGATCGCATGACGGGATCTTGCTCCGGTGCCTCTCACCAAAAGAAGCCCAAGAGGTATTGAGAGAAGCCCACGACGGTATGTGTGGAGCCCATCAACCTGGCCCAAAACTTGCACATCGACTCCAAAGATTTGGTTACTATTGGCCCAAGATGGTTGCCGACGCCGTCACCTATGCTAAAAGATGCCACGCTTGTCAAGTGCATGGGGATTTCATCCATCAAGCACCAGGCTACCTCCACTCTACAACCTCTACCTGGCCATTTGAAATGTGGGGGATGGATGTGGTTGGCCCTATCAGCCCACCATCATCAAAAGGACATCGGTTCATTTTGGCAATAACCGATTACTTCTCTAAGTGGGCTGAGGCCATTCCTTTGAAGGAGGTAAAATCGTCTAACGTGATCAAGTTCGTGAAACATCACGTTATTTACCGTTTCGGTGTACCTCGGCGAATTGTCCATGATAATGGACCTCAGTTCATCAGCCAGGCTTTCTAGAGATTCTGCACTAAGTTCAGAATCCAGAGTGTGTCCTCAACGGCATACTATCCTGCCGCTAACGGCCTCGCAGAAGCTTTCAACAAGACCATTGGTAAGCTTATCAAAAAGTTCGTCTCGAAAAGTCAACGGGACTGGGACGACAAACTAGGTGAATGCTTATGGGCCTATCGCACAACTGTGCGAACCCCAACTAAAGCTACGCCATTTTCTTTGGTATACGGGTGTGAAGCCGTGCTCCCACTGGAAATCCAAATTCCATCTCTACGCGTCGCCTTGACAGCGGAGATGACAGCAGAGGAGAAGCATCGACAGCGACTCCAGGAACTGGAGGCCTTAGATGATAAACGTCTGCAGGCCCAACAACAAATCGAGCTCTACCAAGCTCGTATTACCAGAGCCTTCAACAAGAAAGTTAAAATGCGAACTTTCAAGAAAGGATTTTGTCTTAGCCGTCAGAAGACCCATGGTAATGACGCACAAGACAAAAGGAAAATTCCAACCCAAATGGGAAGGACCATTTGTAGTAGAGTCAGTCTACTCAAATGGGTCATATCGCCTCATAACCTCAAATGGCGATACACTCATGATGCCGATCAATGGCAGGTTCCTGAAGAAATACTATCCTTAGATGGTATTCTTCCGCTGATCAAGTTAAAAGTACACCTCTGATCAAAGTAAGAAGAATTTCTTCATTATAACATCCGACGCCCCCGATGGCTAAGGATAGAGGAAAATGTTGGCTTCTAAGCCCAACATAAGTCTTCGACAACTCATCATGCTGAGGGGAATAGCATGGCTAGCCCAACTCAAACGGTAGTTGGTAAAGGCACATCAAATCCGTTGATAGCTGAGGGTTTGCTAAAAATCCTAAGTGGACTTGGCTCCACTCTTTCCTCCAAAATCTCTTACCAATTCTCATCCACAGAATGGTAGGTCTACAAAATACAACCATTACTAAGTTAACACTATACCTCTGGTAATGGAAACTTTTCAATATTCCTTGTCGAGTACAAATTTTGTTTGTCAACTCTACACGGAGTATCAAACTTTCAAATTTGCCAAGTTAACACTATACCTCTGGCACTTCAAATTCCCACTTGTCAATTCTCACCAATAGAATGACAGGTCCTCAAATTGCTCTTATCATGAGTCAATCTTTGTCAAGTTAATACTACACCTCTGACAAATTACTGTTAAAGTTTAACACCACACCTCTAAACAGTAATCAGGTTTCTGTCAGGTTTAATATTACACCTCTGACAGTCACTTTTCTTCAGACTTCCATATCGAAGCTGAAATGGATGATGCTAAGTTAACATTACACCTCTAGCATCAAGTCATTGCTAAGTTAAACAATACACCTATGGCCATGACTTTCCCTCGGACTTCCTCATACAAGCCGAGATGACCAATGCCAAGTTCAACATTACACCTCTAGCATTACCCTCACTGTCAAGTTAAACATTACACCTATGACAGTGACACTTCTGAGTTAAGTTAATATCACACCTCTGACTCACATCCTTGTCAAGTTAACATTACACTTCTGACAAGACCACTTTCAACCCGTTAAGTTAATATCACACCTCTAACGGTAACAAACTTTCCTAGATTCCCCACGAGTCTAGTCTCACTTGTTATTCTCTTCAACAGAATAACAAGTCTACCTAAAAACATTGTTAGGTTAATACTACACCATCAACAGTGTTTCCATCAAATCCCCAGCTGAGCTCAATCAAGTTAATCCCAAACACTTGATAAAAGTTCACCCTCCCTGGGGGTACCAATTCTACTTGTCACTTTCTCTTATAAAGTGGCAGGTCCACCAAAAAATTATTTCATCTCTGTCAAGTTAATATTACACCTCTGACAGTATTGTGAGAGTTCCTGAAATAGGATCTTTCCCTACAAAGTTTGACTTATTAAGATTATCATCATAATTTTGACAAAGTCAAAGATTCTTTGCTTCTATGAGTCTAACTGAAGACAAAAAGTTCAAGACAATGAAAGAGGCAAAAAGAAAAGTGTCACTTTTATTTATATCCAGGCATACAAAAGTGATACAAAACGCTCTCTTATACAATAAGATTGAGTGTTACAATTAAGGAGTACAAAGAAGTCCCTCTCTCTCTCTCAGAGGCCGTACTCACTCCTTGAAGCTGCATCTAATTCCAAGTGCACGATGTCTGAAGAAGTGCCAAACTGTGGTGACAATTGGAGCCGGTTGCACTATGGTGCATGACGTAAACATCGGAAGAGCCCTAGCTGACTAAGTTAAGAGCAATGGTGTTCTTGAGGTCCGGTGGCAGTAGAAAGCCAGGCAACCCTTCCTTCATGAGCATCTCTTTCGCCAGAAGGCCATTCAACGAACATGGAGTGTCCTTGATGTCACTTTTGGAGTGGGAGAGGAAGAGGATCCTATCTGCCACTGTATCCACCATAACCTCCTCGCCGCTATACTTACCCTGACCATCCCTTACCAGCAGGCATGACTGGTGCAGTGGATCTGAAGAGACCTTGGCGAGGGTTAAGTCCTCGTCAGGGACATAATATATTCCCTTCTAGACGACGAGGACCATAATATATTCCCTTGTAGATGAACATCGAACGAGTTCGCCGACCGGAATATTCTTCCAGGGGCCCAGCGAACCTGAAAAGGACAATCAAGCCTACCTACAAGGAATAAACAAGGGGGTTAGAAAATCTGGAACTTAGTATACTTCAACAAAGAAAACTAAGTGACAGACGCGGCTATTGTCGAAAACTTCAGACGCGGGAATGAGCCCGCGCAGTGAGTCAAAATACCGCGTCAACAGAAGCAGACGCGAATCAAAACTGTGCCACACACAGGATTCAAACGCGGTCTCATTTTGCGCCCGCGCCTAAAACACAAGGCGCGAAAGGACTCAGACGCCGAAAATTGCCATCTCCCTGTCGAGGGAACAGGGGTTGCAAAACTCGAGTCTGAAACCTTCGGCCCGAGTTGGAATTCATCCAAGTCAGTGGCCTTAAAACGCGAGCTTTATGAGCAAAGTCAGCGCCAAGTGCCAAAGACTTCTGTACTCGCGTCTAGGGAAGTTTAAGTCGGTGGCGCAAATTCCAGAAGGAATGCACCAACTATGACTTCATGACAACCTCTTCAAGAGATGCCAAAGTGCAAACCTAGGTGGACTAGAAACATCACGGCAAGTCGGGACGGCATACCAGCAGAGGCCTCTGTCAAGAGTTTAACTCTCTGCATCAGAGTATGGACATGGAAGGTGATCAGAGAGACACTTTGTCCTGAAGAGACCAAACAGAAGCATAAAAGCTCTGGGTCATCTTCTTCCCCGGAGTCGTCTTCATCCATGAAGACAGTACCCCTGTTAGAAACTCTGAAAAAGGCGGAAGTTCTCAGAGCAATCGTTCTCTTAAAAGAGAAAATATTCTAAGATTGGGACTGCTAAAGAAGGCGAGCCCCTATTTATAGGCCGCTCCTGGTAACCGTCATTAATGGTTCATCAATTGGAACCGTCGGCCTTAATGACCGCACGATTGTCAAAGTCCAATGGGAAGCTGACACGTGGAACAGATCATTTAATGAACCGGGAAGTCCGCGCGTCAAAAGGTGATGTCCCGTCGGTTCCCTAGGCCAACTGGCAGTGCAATCATGACATGGCACGGATTCGCACCCGACGGTCGCATCTCTTCGATGGACGTGCCCCGTCACCACCGCCATAAATGCATTCAAAAAGTCGCGTCTCTCTAAGAAGTTCGCGTCTTTCCAGCCCGGCTGAACATCGCGTCTGCTTTATGGAAGATCAGTCACGTTTTTCATTTGCCAAAAGACTCACCCCATGAAAGTCGCGTCTGTAAAGCAGTACTATCTCTGCTCTTCAAAAAGAACTGGCGTTCAGTCCTTACTTCTGCAAATCAGTTCAACAGTACACTAGCACAAGCAGACGATCGTCCACTCCTGGCTTAAAGCGCGTTCATGACAGACTAAAAGCAATCGGGGAGGTTTAGACTGTGTATCTAGACACTCAACACGATCAACTCTGGTGGCCTTAAAGAGTTCAACAGTACACTCACGAAGACCAACTCCAGATAAGATCAAACCCGGAGCATTAACAGTCCAGTCATAACGGCGAACTCAGCTAGAGTCCAAAGTATTTCGAAATCCGTCCCAGTTAACTGCGGAATATCGAAAACTTTGGAGGGGGCTCTGTAGGCTGTCTAAAAATCACTAAAAGACAAGCCATTAAAAAGCAGAGTCTCAACATCAAGGCGCGTGGGCTCGACACCCGCGTCTCAACATCAAGGCGCGTGGGCTCGACACCCGCGTCTCAACATCAAGGCGCGTGGGCTCGACACCCGCGTCTCGGTTATAACCGCCCTGGTTATGGGGCCAGTCGCCGCCCACATAGCGGGGAGGTCAGCCCCTCGTTGTGGAGCGTTTTTAGGGGGCACGTTCATCCCCTAGGACCTCTATAAATAGCCTCGTTTGCTATGAGATCGGGGCAATCAGAAGAGAGGGGATAGACACAAGGGCGATCAGAAAGGCATCTGGCATCAAGAGGATCAGAAGATCACAGAGAGAGAAAGACCGAGACAGGAGAGAGCTAAACTCTTCAACAAGCTCGCTGCGTACGAGTTGTTCTTTGCCTACCTTCTCTTTGAGAGTTTTGGTAGACAGAGCTGTGCTACTCCCTCTACCAGCCAAAGAGAAGATTCCCTGACGATCCCGACGGTCATTCGGTCAACGGAGAACAAGATTCACTCTCCACCGCCACACGAAGAACCCAGCACTAAATAAAGGGAGGATTCAAGACTCAACATCCTCCCTCCCTTGTAACTGGAAGGAAAAAGCAGTTTTGTTGTAATTTTTTCATCTGATTCAAGGAAAATTTTACAGTAAAGACTTCTTTCTCTTTTTTCTGGCGCGTACATCGGATAAACGGGCAAACGGGTATGGTCCATGTAAAATCATACCCGACCCATTTACTAATCGGGTAAACGGGCAAACGGGTATTCGGGTTCGGGTCCAGAACTGAGTTTCCCATACCCGTCTAAACGGGTCGGGTCCTGGTCGGGTCCGGGTCCAGACCCGACCCGTTGACAGACCTACTTGGGATGATCTTAGTCCAATACGAACTCAAATCAGCACCTCCTTAGGGCCAGTTTGGTTAAGAGTGAAACTGAGGAAATGAAGAAGTGAGGAAGCGATAATAGTTCCCTTTGGAACTTGGGAATTGGTTAGTAAGTTTTTCGGTGTTTGGATGTTGTTGGGAAGTGTGGTTTGACAAATGTTACGTCTTTTTCGGTGTTTGGATGGGAATGTGGAAGTGGAAGTGGGAAAGTTGACCGCAAAATAGTATTAAAATAAAAATTAATTAAGAAAAATAAAAAATTGACTGTAATTAGAATGCAAGTGAAATACATGATTAAAAAAATTAACGGTTTTGTGCTACAACTTATTACGAATGAGCTTTACATGACCACAAAATTAACTGTAGCACTCTGAAAATAAAAAATGGTTGTGTAAAAGAGAATAGAGAAAAGGAAAAGGGATTTTTTTATTTTCCTTTTCCGGTGTTTGGATAGATAGGGAAGTGAGTAATTATACTTCCACATTTACTTACTTCCGCCAACTTCCTTGCAATCAAACACGCCCTAGAGAAATAGGAACTCAATCCAAATCAAAATAGGAAACATATTTATATTAGAAAACTGCCAAAAACTGAATTATTCTCCAATGAATATGAAACACTCCAAATACTAACAACCTTGCCTTTACAGTAATGCTCACATGTGGGCATTATTACTACTTTTGAAGGGACACTTAAAGTCCACACTGAGAGAGTCTAGCTATCTTCTCTTGCCCAATGTGTCGAAGCCTCAAATGTTATTTCGCAGAATCATAATTCTCAGAAACAATATTATTATTGTGTTTGAGAGAGAGTGAGTTAGGTATTGTGTTACCAAATGCAAAACACTATGCTTCATGTCTTAAACATTAGCTCTATCCTAGGTTCCAACCGAAAACGAAAAAGAAATAGAAAACAAATCTGACGGGGGCAGTGACAAAATGTGACAGTAGAACAATCAATAGAAAAATAGAGTATGAACGTTAGTGAGAGCTCAACGAGAAAGAGAGGAAGAGTGCATGTTCCTTTTAGAAGATTACGATAGATAGAAAATCTCTAATTTTATGGCTGAGAGAGACAGTGATATGAAGACGGCTACAAGAACATCGTCTGAGAGAGAGAGAGAGAGAGAGAGAGAGAGAGAGAGAGAGAGAGAGAGAGAGCAGAAGGAAAAGGGTGTTGTTTCTTTTTTTTTTTGCCTTGGGTCCTTGCCTGATGGCTGGAACTAGTAAAACAACTTCTTACGCATGCAAACTACTTCACAAAATTGCAAGACGAAGTGCATCAATTGACCTTGAGGTGGGATCATTTAGGTGCTCAAAAGAATCTGCCAGTAGCTTTAACCACGTAGACACATGACCTGGAATGTACGGGTCCAAGCATAATGAGGTTCCAAAGACAAAGAAACAAAAGAGGGAAACCAAGAATCTAAAGTAATGTTTCGATTTCAGAGGGATTTTACTTTCTGTTTGAAAGAAACTTCATTAAGATCTTTTACGATAGTTCTTAGTTTGACTTATGTTATTTATTAAACGATTTGATTTTTTTGGGTTTGAATAATTGTGTTGCTCCTGTTGCCTTGCATCTCTCTCTCTCTCTCTCTCTCTCTCTCTCTCTCTCTCTCTCTCACACACACACACACAATCAATGCACTGTGCTGCACTGCACCTCTTCACAGTCTCCGTGCAAATTTGTCTAGGTGCACCAAAAACGCAAAAAGGCAGCCATTGAAGATCTCATTGCTTGTCCCTTTCTCTTGATGCCAAAGTAAAGTTGGCCATTTTCCTTCCATCCAAAGTGACGACTCTTCACGGGATGAGACTGCTCTCTCTCTCTCTCTCTCGCCCCCCCCCCCCCCCCCCCCCCCCCCCACACACACACACACTATAAGGCAATGACATTCATGTGTACGTACCCATCTTTTTCTTGTTTGTTGCCACATGAAACATTAGTAATAGTAGTGAGGTTGACCCTTATTAGATAAGGAAGCATCCAAAGATGGAAGAAACAAGCAGTCGCAGACAAAAATGAGTGAACCTCTGCTGCATCTTGTACGTAGCTAGCTAGGCCTTCTGGCTTCCAGGTTACCTAGCTACCGATAAAGGAGAGCACAATCAAACTTGAATCAATTACAGGAATTTATGCTTTTTGTTCTGTCAAGTGATAGCTACATGGAAACCTTTTTTTTTTTTTTTTTTTTTTTCATTTCTCCTTTTTATTGGGAGAGGCTGGGAGAGAGACCCACCTAATTCTTGAAAAAAAATAAAATTAGTTTAGTCTATTTTTCTCTTACATGATTGCTTGAAAACATTTCACTGTCATAACAGTTCATCAAACATTCCTGTTTTCTTTCATTTTTTTTCTTTATTTGTTTACTTTTTTCAAAGAAAAATATAAGCTTATATCACAGGGAAGGTGGAAAAGTAAAGAATGAGAGAGATATATATCTCAAAAAAACCCTCGTTTCAGGGGGGAAAAACTTTTTCTGGGGAGAGAAAGAACTCATGTAAAGAAAACTTATGCCTGTTTGTAATTGGATTACAATGAGTACTTCTCCAAATGGTATTTCGTTTTATGTGCTGAAATTAGTTCATTTCATCATGAATTATTCCATCATAGTGTGCCTTTGTATTCTTGTTAAAAACATTCATCACTCAGAACAGAGAAGAAATTTGAACTCACAATCCTAATCAGGAAAGAAAGTTTAATATGTCGTTGTTACTTGACCAAGAAACTAAAAAATCCACCAAAATCAGATAGATATGAGGCGGAAATGATACACACTTCATTAGCCTCAGTGAGAATCCAATTTATTTGACCTTTAGTATGCTATTAAGGTAATTTTGTATGCGCGTAAAATAGACTCACGTTGAAAAGAGCATTAGACTTGCATATCAAGTACAAACTCACATCTAAATATATTAATTTTAAAAGGGTCTGATCCATGCAGACTCCTAAAATCTTTGCTAATTTCATTTTTACTTCTGAAATCTTTGTATTTCATTTTAACTTCCAAAATCTTTTTAAGTTTGGATAAAATCCCACCCATCGTTAGTCGTGTTATTTATATCTTAGCATATACGGGGAATATACATTGAATTAGGGCATAATCTATTCAAAAGAAGTAATATGACCAAATTTTCTTTCTCTCATCTTCTTCGACCACTTATCCATTTTCTTACCAAACCCAATAAAACGTTTTCTGCAAAATCTCAATATCATCATGAAACCAACAAATTTACTTCTCTAATCTTTGTAAAATGATGAAAACTCATTGCTTAAAATCAAATTCATAAAAAAGATGAAATATTAGTCCCAAATTTCCTGTTAGCTTGAGACCCATTATCATAATTCACAAATCCCACACGTCACATCCTATCCAATCTCAAAATTGAAAATAAGCTATTGTTCAACATCAAATTCATCAAGAAGATAAAACTTTTACAATGATCCAATTTCTTTTCATCTTTCTCCTTGCATTTCATCTTATTGATTCAAACTCATTCAATCAATTTTCACAGGCTTTGAGGTATGAATTTTCACAAGCCTTAAAGTTCATACCTCCTATTCTTTTGCCTTTCTTTTACCAAGTCTCCATCAATATGAATCATGCACAGGAGGAATTGTGTGTGTGTGGTTTGTGGTGGTGGTGGTGGTTTAATGCAATAAGGTCCGGCCAAATTTCATACAAAACAGACGGTGACTAACAACCACTTGGATTTGTGTCTCAACTTAAAAGATTTCGAGACTCAAAATAAAAATATAAAGATTTCAGGAGTGAAAACAAAATTAATAAGATTTCATGTCGATATGAAAAATATCTATTTTAAAATTAGGTTACTTACGACATGTCATATAATGGGCTACACTATCCGGCCTTACTATTTTTCGTAAACAAAGGTCACATTTGGTGAAATTTTAAGATCCTGTAACTAAGATGAATAAATCTAGTTAGTTTAATTTGTTTTGAATACTTAATTTTGATCAGGAAATGACATGTTTTTTCGGGCTCAAATTAAGGGAAAGCAAAAGATGTCAAGCAATATAGCATGTTTGTCCTTAAACACCTCTTATATTCAAGATAGGAAAGGCCTATATATTACAAACTATTTCATTGTCAACCACCATCATTTCTCTTATTCTCAACCTAACAAAGAAAACTAAGCAATGGCCTTCAACACTGCCTTCAAAATAGCTTATTTTACTTCCTATTTTTCTATGGTCAAATCTAACTATGGACATCAAGTTTTTCATATTATTCTACGTGGGGGAGTGGTTGATGGGAAAACTGACAATAGTAATGTGTTCTTAAGCGCTTGGAATGTCGCGTGGAAGCTGGGAGGATCTGTGACCCCCTTGTTGTTTTGATAGATGCCACCAAACAATAAAAGTCACCGCAGAAGTCTCGAGCAATTAACCATAGCAAACAATATATCTTGAACATAATAAGTGGAAGAACACAAATAAAGAAACACAAATTTGAGGGAGGAGAGAGAGAATCTTATTAACCTGGAAAGCAATACAAGAGTTTACAAGGATGTCTCTTTAGAATCTCTCAAACTCTCAGTACAAGGTGAGAATCTCTCTCTTGAGCACAACACATAAATTCACAACCCTAGAGATTTTCATAAACATTTAGACTAAATCTAGGCCTTCCAAATTTTCAACAAAATCATCCTAACAATCCAATCAACCACCTCTGAAAGAAGAGATTAAGAATCTTCTTCAAAATTAGAATCTGAATATAGATCACATTCTGAAATTTTTCGTAGTTGTCGACAGTTGTATGTCAGATGTCGAAAGACTAAGACACGCCTTAGTCCTTGTTTAAGCCGTGATCGATCTCTTGTCGACTGCCTTCGATAGGCAGTGCTCAGCTGTCGACAAATACATGTAGCTGTCTATAGACTGAGTCATCCTCAGTCTCTGTTAGATCGCGGTCGACCGTCTATCGACCGCACTAGCTTAGCTGTCGATAGACTGAGCATGTGCATATCTTGTGCACATTTTTGGCTGCTAAATCTTGTGGAATCTCCTCTACCTAGTTGCGTTGTCTTCTCCAATGGATGTGAGACACCCAAAATACCAACAATTTTCACCTTAACTCACATGTCATGAGTCCTTGTAGAAATTGATCTCCATACCATCAATAAGTTTCTCTCCCTCCTTTTGTGACTTGATACGGCTTCCTCCTAAGAGCACATTCTCCACCTTATTTTTGGAGAGATTCTCTGAATTTCTTCATCGGGATGGTCTTTGTTATCATATCAGCTGGATTCTTCTTCGTAATGATCTTCAACAAGTCAATAGCATTTTTTACTATAACCCAATGAGGTATTATGTGATACCTCACATTAATGTGCTTTGTCCGCTTATTATACCTGTGATTCTTAGCGAGATGTATTGCATTCTGACTGTCCCAGTAGATTTGAATTGAATCCTGTATGATGCCAAAAGGACCAACCAATCCTCTCAACCACAAGGCTTTCTTAGGTGTCTCAACTGTAACTATATACTCCACCTCTATTGTTGAAAATGTCACAGTATCCTGCAATGTTGTCTTCCAACTAATAATGCACTTAGGTACTGTGAATACATAGCTCATCGTAGATCCTGCTGATCAAGATCTCTTGCATAATCTGCATCAACTTGTAACACCTTAGGCTTCCAGGTTTTTGACCTCTGAAACGCCAAGCTTAATCTTGCAGTCCCTCGCAAATATCATAGCACCCACTTCACTGCTTCTCAATGTCGCTTGCCTGGATTTGGCATGAGCCGACTCACTGTACTAACTGTATCGGCTAAGTCAGATCTAGTGCAGACCATAGGATACATCAGTGATTTCACTGCACTCGTATATGATACTCGAGACATCTCATCCTCCTCTTCTTGTGAGTTTAGACACTGACTAAGGGATAACCTGAAGTGACCTGCCAAAAGAGTAGTAACTGGTCTTGCTTCAATCATGTTGAATTTTTCCAACATCTTTATAACATAATTCTTCTGGGATAGCTAAAATTTGCATGTACTCCTGCCTCGACTGATCTCCATACTTAAGATCTTGGCTTCTCCCAAAACTTTCATGTTGAACTCTTTTTTTAATTGTGCTTTAAGCTTCTAAATATATGTCATATTTCTTGTAACAATCAGCGTATCATCCACATACAACAGCAAATATGTGAGATCATTACCGCACTGATTGAAATAAACACAATTATCATACTCATATCGAATGAAGTTGGATTTGATCATAAATGAGTCGAACCCTTATACCACTGTCTAGGAGACTGCTTCAGCTCATAAAGGATCTTCTTGAGAAGACACGCCTTGTTTTTTTGACCTTCCTGATAGAACCCATCAGGTTGCTTCATGTATATCTTCTTATCTAGCTCACCATACAGAAATGTTGTTTTCACATCCAACTACTCCAACTCGAGATCATCTTGAGCCGTGATTGCCAACAACAATCAAATAGATGTATGCTTGACTATATGAGAGAAAATCTCATTGTGTTCAATACCTTCCTTCTGAGAATACCCTTTGGCAACTAGGCTTGTCTTGTATTGCTCATTGTTCTTCTTTTGAAAGACTCACCTGCAACGCTTTAAAACTCTTTGGTAGATTCACCAAATCTCATATTTGATTTCTCTCTAAAGACTCCATTTCCTATTCCATGGCTATGGTCCACCTGTCACTATCATCCACCTCGATTGCCTCCTTGTAATTGTTAGGATCTCCAGCTTACGTTACTAATGCAAAGAGATTTGGTTCTCATCTCAGCCATATCTGCGCCAGGTGTCAACTGAGTGGGAGCAACATTATAGAATACCAACAGCAAATGAAGTCCGTCAAGGAAAATTTCACACCCAGCGCCAGGATTTGGAGATGGAAATATACACTACTGTTAGGTGGAGAAACCTTGCGGTTCATATCAGGATGGCACTAGTCCACTTTAATACCAGGAAATAAGAAAACGCTATGCTTCTTCAGATACTCATCAACCTTCTCCTGGTTGTGGAGTAGAGATGGCTCAGGATCGAAGTCCATCGCTATCCTCGTCCTAAGAGCAAAAGTTTTCCTCTTCTCATCGGTGGCAACAATATTTACTTGCTTTGCCATCGATGAAATCTGATTCAGACTCAATCAACAATGAAGAATTGGATCACAAATTTGAGGACTGGCATAATAAAACTTGAAAGACTTAGAGGCAAGGGTTTTCAAACGCAAAACCCCCAAATTCTCCCCCCACCCCAATTTATATTAGGAGGGAGATGTCATCACAAAGATAATCCAGGGTTCGAATCGAGGCATCACTGCGATCCTTGATTCAAATTGAACCGTCGCACATGTCTCAATGAGTCCCATCAAGAAAACAACGGCTATCTCTTTTCCGCGCACACAGATCAAGCATACGATTTGACAGCTAGCCATACAGAGCAGGGGCAGTATTAAATGTGAAAGATACGAAGAGATTCGCCGATTACCTTTTTCTGGCCACTAAGCGACAAACCAGTTCCTAGTCGAAAGATTGAGTCGGTTACACTTTCCCCTTTTTCGATTGCAAACTCTGAAAAGGGTGAAAGCGGGGGAATCTGTAGTGGTCAATTTCACATGCGTGATGAGATCGCGTCATGTGTCCTACCACCCGGAAGCATTGCTTCTCTGCCAGTAGGCCCACCTCACATACAAGTCTAACATGGGCCCAAAAAGAAAGCATTAGGCCTTGCCCTGAGCCCACATCTGGTCAGACATTTCTTGAATCCACTACTTAATCGGAGTTGTGCAACTCTCTGGGGACTCCAACAATCGGAACAACGATCCTTTCCGGAGCTACCTAAGGCTCTGACACGAAGACCCTTCAAAGCCTACTGCTCCTGTGCTGCTTATAGTTGGACGACACGATCCCTGCGACTTGCAGATCCAGCTATACTACTAGATCATCCCTACGTTCCAAACATTACAACGCCCCTATATCAATGCGAGATGTTATGGATGGTGGCAGAGATCTATGCATGTCTATTATAACAATCAAGCGGCGCGATCCAGACGGTTATGAGAAATTCATAACGTGCAAATCATGTAGTTATATGAAGATCCAAAATATTCGGACTTACGATGACAGCTCAGGTGAGTACAAATAGACCTCCATCTCCATCAAGAAAGAGGTTAGCTTCTGATTACTACTGAGAACCTCATACATATAATTTTCTTTATTTTCTTCGAAGAATGATACTTATTCTCACACCCGAGGGTCTTCGGCCAGCATCATACCAGTGCTCTTGACCTGGAAGATATTTTGTGTTTTTGATAAGATCAATCAGTAGCGTCCAAGTGTCTGTGACGAAAAATCCCCACCACACCCACACTATCTAATAATTTTTGCGGGATTATGAGAAAAAACATAAGAAACAGTTGATCATACATAGTGGATAAAATACGGAAAAAGAAATTAGCATTAAGCTAATTAATTGCAAGGATTTTTAACCAAACTAATCCTAATTTCAAAAATAAGAATTAACACTAAAAGTTTTTAAGTTATTCAATTAATCATCAATTACACGATGCATCAACAACTGAAATCGAAATAAAAATAATCCTTGATCATACAAAATTTCATCACCTGACTAATTTGGTGGTTTGCCGGCGGCAGCTCAGCCTGAGAACTTCTGTAGATGTCCCTACAGATTTAGCTTACAGAAAGACATCGGCATTGTCAAGAGGATGCCAACTAAGTTACTATACCAAAATTCTATCAAAACTCTAAATTGGAAACAGTAAGTATGAAACTTTGGCAAGATCAAATCATTAGACATCTTTGCAATAAGAATAGCAGCAAAGATCTCAAGCAGAAGACGATAAATATACAGACGAAACAGCCAAATACACTCATTCTTATCATAAAACAGATGGACACATGAAAGACAAGTCTACAGAAAGCACAGCCTCATTCCTCAAAGTTCTGTACACATTCTACAAGCCATCTAAAATACGCTTCCCTAGCACTATTTCTTCTTGCTTTTCCATTGGAACCCCTACTTGTAGCAAGTATCATCGGGAAACAATAGACAAAGATTTCGACTGTGATGTCCTCTATGTTTAATACACGCTCATTGGCCGGAATTGATTCCAAAGATGCGGACCTTGTGCATATTCGGGAACTTAGCGATAACCAGTATCGCCACTGCAAGAGTGTTCAAGAAAAGCATAGGATGTTGGTAATCAGTTGTGTGTGAAGCTATCAGATACCTGCAAAAAGAGGAAAGAGGGAGAAAAAGGAACAGTCAGCAAGACCGTGAATAGAATAGAATTTCATAACTCGTATTGCATCATACTAATATTAGACACAATTGCCATAAGTACTTCAATTTTGCAAGCTTATATCATCTGCTATAGGCACAAAACTTCTGCTTAGCTGAGTCCATTCATGGTATCAATATGGAAAATCTAAATCAGAGTTTTCATACTTTAGAAACTCATAACGTTATGATGAGAGATGGTTATATATTTTCTCAATGCCCCGGTGTCAAACTTCATACACAAGTTCGAATAGTACAAAAGAGAGATGTTGTGTGCCAGCAACTGGATAAAACACCCAGAGAGTAGTTAGGATTCCCGAAAGACAATAGGATTGAACCCTATCTAGTCAAGCAAATGTGATGGAACAAGCATAGACTATCATATGAGACGAAAATCCTCAGCTCTATTTCACTAATTCATTCAAGGCCCTCAGCAGCATAATTGTTATTTGAAAAGCTCTCTTCCCAGTAATTTATATAGAAGCAACTACAACCAAGTATCAAGTCCCAATTGAAGGACTGTCACACATATATGAGCATTGATCCATTGATTATGATCAATAAGATTATCTCTAAAAGAGGAAATAAGTAATTCCTATACATGTGGACAAGAAAGACACAGGTTATACCACCTGCTCTACCAGAAAAACTGTGATTGCATCTTCAGGCCTTTGGTTAGTTACAACTTACAGGTATTTACCAACAGGATTAATTTAGGCAGAGGTCACACCAAGGAACACATATGGGTGGGGCGCATTCATTATTTTATCAATTATTATCCATTTGACCATTTGGCTCCAATTGCTCTTAAATAAAATCTGATTTTCTTAAGATAAATTATTTAAAGCATATGATGATTTAGTTACCGTATACTTTAAAGCAAATGATACTTCTGTAATAAAATTCTTTTATTGTAATTTGATAGTATATGTCTAAAGATTTGAACTTGATAGAGATATGTTTAAAAATAATAAAGGGTAATTGCCAAAACTCTCCGATACTACCAGGATATTGACACGTTATCCTCATGAACTATAAAAATGGTCGCTTTAATCATCCCCCCCCAACCCCCCCCCCCCCCCCCCACAAAACAAAACCAACCAAAGTATAACTTCTGTTATGTTGTCTGTTAAGAGAGGTCACATGATGGTCATGTGACCCCTAAAAACTCACTCTCAGCCCTGTTAACATCCACTAATCTAAATTGCATCTCTTAGCTACTGTTAAAATTGTATTTAAAGTCATTAATTTAATTTAACATAAAATCACTTCAGTTTAATCTTTGTCTAGAAATCCATCACCATCATCCCCTCACACCACCATCACCTTATCCTCAAACCGACCACCACCTCTCTTTTTTCCTTCTCAGACCCACCATCACCATCACCATCATCTCCTCCTACTCCTCAAACCCACCAACACCACCACATTTTCCTCCACCACCACCATATACCTCTTCCATGTTATCCACCATCACCATCTAACGCAAATTTCTTTTCAGTTCAAACTTAAACCCTAACCTAAACACCTCTCCCTTTCTCCTCTTCCTTTTCTCCAGCACCACAACTTAGTCCTCCCCTCCTCCACCACTCACCATCACTATCATCTCAATTTAGTAAAGATTTTTTTTTCTTGAAGAGAAAATAATCAAAGGAAAAATTGAGACTAATAACATTTTATTTAAAGAAAATCAATAATTGAATTAACTAAGGAGATTAAATGGGTCAGGGACAGAAAACATAACAGAAGTTACACTCGGGGGGTAATTTAGAATAGTTTGCATGACATGATGCCAGAGAGGCTTTCAGAGAGGTTTTTCTTTTAATAAAGGATAAACTACTGAGCAAAAAGAATACATAGATTATTAAATGTAAAAAAGATATGTAATAAAAAACAGAAATCATGAATTTTGTAAAGAAACTGGTAGAACTGTGAATTAGAATTCAATTGGGATATTCTTGACTTGCAGTGTATATGACGATTACAGTGGGGGTTTCTTTGTTAAATATTGCATTAATGGACAAACATGTTTATCAAAACCTACAAGGATTGATTGTTTTAGAGGTGTGGGGCTAAAGCAAAAAAAATAAAATTGTATCCCCTATGAACTCTCTGTGAGATCCACATATATAATGTCTAAATCAGGTTTCTAAATCTGAGAATAAAGATAAAGGCAAAAGGGTTAATAAGGTCTAAGTAGCTTTTAGGTCTTTTTGGTTGCATATGTCTGGACATCTACCGTGAGTTCGCAAACATCAATAGTGAACAGTGTCATAGCGAATTAGCATCATATGAGATGTTTTCAAAAAAAAAAAAGATCTTGACTGCTTGTAAAGTTAACAAAGTGAAGAGAAATGAAGATGAATGGGTTTTTTATATGTTAAGAAGGCTTCTCCCCTCATACACCTTCCTCACTCCCACTCTCATAGCACAACATTAGATGACAGCTTCAGCAAAATCAGGAAACTTCTTTAGTATAGTCCATGGCTCCATGCACAATCATCTCCGCTAATCAATTTCCAGCTAGGTTTGAGATGTCGATATCAGTATCAATATTGGCTGTTTTTGTATCAGAATAAGCAATGTGAGACGTTAATGGCCATTTCTCCCCGACCGTTCTGTATTTTCTCAGTCATAGTCACAACATTGATATCGGTTGTACTTGTATATATCAAGTATTGGGCACAATGTTGAACCATGATTTCTGGTTTTTATTGACAATAAAAAGAAGAAAGAAGGGGGAAAAATGGAGGGCATCAAGTATGGTTATTGGCATTTTTCTGTAATTTTGGATTTTAAACAATCTTTGTTTTACCTTTAATGAAATTCCTTATGGCAATCTATCATCTTTCTCTTTTAAACTCTTTCTCAGTGCAAAAGAATATTGGACAGTTGAGTGTGGGCAAGGCATGACAATAAGCAAGGTAGATGCATATAGAGTTGAGTGTGGGCATGCAAGCACGCACAACTTTTGCAAAATTACTGAGGGCTGATCATGTCTAATTTTTGGCTTAAGCTAGAGGATGAAAGAAAATATATGAACTCTAAGCTTCAACCATCATTTGTTTCTGAACTTCAAACCAATAATCTGGCTTAATCTCCCATCATCCACCTCCTCTTCTCAGCCATTAGCCTCTCAACGTCCCATCTTTCTCCTTCTTGTCATCTAGCTGACATCCTCATCTTCCTACTCAAAATCATTCTCTTCCATTAAACCTCCAGCCTCTGTAATTTATTCAAATTCCAAAATCCTAGATCCAAAAGTCAAATGTCTCCGATCTCAATCTTTAACATTTGACACCCATATGTTTTGAAAATGGTGGTACTTAGCTAACTATATCTATTATATCTAACAAATGAAAGGCATAAAACAATAATATTTTATATCAACCTAGAGCAGTGCTAGGGTTAATTTTATTTTTAGTCAGATTTGTAATCTGATTCAATTTCTATTATTTATGTTTATCAATTATTTTTGTAATATCCCTAAGTAAATAATACTGTATTTTATTTTTATGTATTTATTAATTATTATTATAGTTATTAGTATTATAATTATTATTATATATATTATTGTTGGTGCTATTATTATGACGGTTACGGTTGATTACTATTATTAGTACTATTATTATAGTATTATTATGGTAATCTATTTTGTTACTAATATTTTCTTTTTCCATTTTCTTGTTTCCTGCTCGTATCCATTAGCTTTGGACCATCCCCAATCCATTAGACCCAAACCCATTCAAATCCTAACTTAACTAACAAATCTAAATCCCAACAAATAAATATCTTAATCCTAAATCTAATTTAAATCCTAACTCCAAATCTCAATCGTAACAACTCAATTTCCATCAAATCCTATATCCTAACTAAAGAATCAAATCATATCCTAATCTCCTTCCCCTTCAACACAGTTGCCCAAGTATTACCTCCCTCCACTGCCATCCTCCCTATCACCCATCTCCTTGGCCTTGCCCTCTTGCGAATCCTTGCAGAGCAGTCCACTCAGCGCAGCCATCTCCCCAGGCCAGCGCCCCCTTCCACCTGTTGCTGCAGCCCCCTCCAGCCCTGGTTGCCGCCCAGCTTCCCTCCAGCAGCGAGGACAGCTCCCCCACCTGCCCTGCGCACTGTCCAGACAAGCAGGCCGCAGCCCCTCTTCGGCAACGCGGCAGCGCGTCGCAGCAGCAGATCCAGGCCGAGCTCTCAGCCGCGCGCGCATCCAGCAGCAACAGCAGCAGCCCACCATTAGCCGTGCGTGAGCCCCCTCCTCTCTCTTCATATAATTGAAGTATACTTGGTTAACCATGATGATTACGTTTGTGTTTTACATGAAGTGTATTAATGAATACTTTGGGTGTTTGGTTATGTGTTTGGTTGTGTGTGGGAGACACCTTCCTCCGAGCCATTTTTCGGCTCTCCGTGGATCGCCGTGGATCACCGTCGACAAGAGCAAACGCACCCTCGCCCCCTGTTGGGAATCCCCCTTGCTGTGAGTGTCTCTCTCTAATTAATTAAGTGTTCATAGATTTGTTTATATGTGTGGCGTAATTTAATGTGTAGAGCACATATATTACATAATTATGTGTGTCGATTATTAAGCACGAATGTGAGTGTACTCTCCTTCCTCTTTCTATTCCTCTCATTTTTATGTACGTTTGATTAAGTTTGTATTTTAATATATGTATAGAGGTAATGTAAAACCTGTATGCTTTGATGTGTGCATGAGTGAAGCATGAGTACATTTAATAGAATGTGGGAATAAGTGTCAGTGTATTTCAATTACAGGTGCAGGTTTATTAGTCGACTTGCCCACTTTGTTAGTCGACTAATACCCCTATTAGTCGACTTATCATAGCTGTAGTCGACTAGGTTTCCATTTAGAATAGTTGTGCACTCTGTTTGTCGACTGTAATCTATATTAGTCGACTGGCCCTTTCCAATTAGTCGACTTACTCCTCCTATTAGTCGACTTGCATTTCCTATAGTCGACTAGTACTCTTATGCTAGTCGACTTATCATAGCCTTAGTCGACTAGTTGTTGTTCTGAAAGTTGTGTAGCCTCTGTTGCTGACCAATACTTATATGTTAGTTGACTTGCCTTCCCTGTTAGACGACTAGTACCCTTTTATAGTCGACGTATTATACTTGTTAGTCGACTAACCCCTACCCTAGTCGACTTACTCCTCCCCCTAGTCGACTAACTTTAGTCTGACTGCTGTTCTTAAATCTTTTATGGATTGAGGACTTTACCTTTGAGTTATGATATTGACTATAGATGGATGAATATGATTTTGAGGAATAGATATTAGTTGGATTGACTTGACCTGATAGATCTTAGATATATATCTGATATATTACTTGACTTTGGGATCCTGTGATTGACCTTGATAGAGAGTGTGCGTGATAATCTTGATCGAATTGAAATATGAGAATTTGATTATATGTATCAGAACATGTAGTATTTCAGTTATTGAGAGTTAGATATATCGGCGACTCAGAGATTATATATATCGATGACTTGAGGATCAGAGTAGATTGATAGGGAGAGAATGATTATTGATATATTGAGACGATAGTTTATTGTACCAGATTAGTGATGCAGATTGATACTTGACGATCAGGATGACTATTGAGACTATGAGTAGACAAATTGGCTATTGTTATCTGCAGGATAGGCATATGAGATATTGATCAGTTCCAGATGAGACTGGCTATTGAGTATTATCTAGTTCTGTTGTTGTATTGATTCATGTTATTGAAAATTACTGGGAAAATATTGTCAGATCGTAACATATACATTGTTCTATTGTTCTACCGTTTATACGGTAATATTGTTCACATTGTTATTGTTACATTGATATTGTTACTGTCACCGTATCGTCCCAGTAATTGAAATAACATGGAAATTGATTGTTATAAATAATAATGTAAATTGACAACTTACACTAGGATTGAGGAACTTGATGGAGGAGACAGCGTCTGTATTTTAGGTAGACCTAGGATACAGGTTGCGCAGCTGAGATACGGTTTCACTGTAGGGTTCCGGAGGATGACTGACATCCCGTATTGTTCATATTGTCATTGTTATTGACACATTGTTATTGTTATTGCTATTGACTACCTAGCAGTAGGACCTGATTCAGCGCCAGGTGATTGGGCCGCGATTCCGGGTATGTACGGAACCCACCTAAAGCATGGACAATGTCTCCAACCAATCAGTTTCAATAACTTAGGACCCTGATTGACACGTATAGTAGGCGTAGTATGGGATGCGTCTATTACAGGTGACAATTAGTGTTCGCTGACATAATAAATAACAAACTAAAATCATACTTTGATATTATATACTGAACTTGATATATTGACCGAATTGTAAACATCTAATAATACCAATGAACTGACTGTACACGTGACACCCAATTGGACATCTGATTTTGTATTGATTGGCTTTATTATTTTCTATCCATATTTTATATGTTACTTCTATTTTATTCCAGCATATGTGTTTCCTAGTCTGCTCAGATTTATATTCGCATGTCTTTCCCTTTTTTCTCTTATACATTCACTAGGAGTTCTGACTCCCTGGATCTGCATATCCAGATCCATGGCTATTTATTGTTGATCAGGTATTTGGAGAGGATCCAATTTACCTTGAGGAGCTGGAGTCTCTCCCATTTGATTATCGGTATCCCTGCTCTTTTATTCATATATTGCATCCTGTCACATTCTTTATTCTTATTCATATGCTATCGTTGTGTTAGACTTTATATGTATTATTGCAGTGATTATGATTTAGGGTAGAGATTTTATAACTTGTTCGGGTTACTTTAGGCTTAGCGTGTATATGTGATGTATTCTCCTTGCGTATATACGTCGCCGACTCTCGTCGCGACTCCGTTTTCCCGTATTTTAGGAAGCGGGGCGTGACAATTTTTCCAAATTTTCAGAACTGCATTAGTTTTTCATTTTTCGTCATGGTTTCATGTAAATTTTGTTCCTTAAGAAAAAGGAATGATGGCTATGACAATAGAGTTTTGCTTTAATGGTCCAAATTCCTCAAATTGCTAAGAATTTTCTTCAATGTTACTATTTTATATTTCTTGTTATTATTTGAATGAAATGTTTTACTGTTGATGCGCTTTTTTAATTCTTTGGTTTAAAATTATTGCTAACCATTGTAAAGTTTGAAGCTTTCATTTCAGTAATCCAACGTGTTTAACCTCAATGTGTCAAATCTATATTATTCCACTATGTCCTCACCGAGGAAAATCCTACTTCAGTCATTAACAATAAGGTAGGATATGCCTATATGCCGGTTAGTTTTCAAAAGGTTTAAAAATCCTAACTAACTGATGCATATCAGGAATTATGGTTCGATTATTAAGGTTATCAGTGATTTGCACCTAAATATTGATTTCACAGATCCGACGTTTTGGACCAACTTTATGGTTTCCACCAGTTTTTGACTGAAACCTGTCAAAATTAATGAACCATCTTTCTGAGACCCTAGAACCCTGCACAGATCCATGGACAAAAAGGTGCATGTTTCCCCTTTTTCAATAAATCTACAAAGAGTTAAGGCTTTTTCTAAAAATATAAAGGGTAAAACTGCCTTTTAAAGCTCACGGTAAAGATGTTTGGGTGTTATTTGTCAATTGCTAAGTTCATGGCAGTTTCTTGAAATTTCCATTGTATTGTTTTGAACAAAAAAAAAATCATGGTAGTTTCTATACATAAGTGCAAAAGTGCATGATACTTTCTTATAATTTAATTAAACCGTCACCCAACATGTAAAACAAAAAAAAAAATTAGAATTCAGTTTATAATACGTTCTAAAATATAAGAACACTTTTAAAAGCTTTTAAAAGAAAATTCCATATGAAATTCTAAAAAACCCCACAAGAAAACCACCAACAAGGTTGAAAGTTTAACTTCAAACAAGGGTCATTCCTATACCAAAAACAAGATTTAAAAGTTGGCCATTTGGGATCTGTGGCATGCCAATCCTTCTACATAGTTTCTTCACAAGGAATTTGGCATCATTTGAAGGTTGACTTTTGGTTGAGTTCTAGTCTTGAAAATTTTCATACCTTCCATGGAGCCTTACACTCCACAGCTCACTGCCTTTAAACACTCCATAGCTCACTCCAGTTTCACGGGAAAAGATGATAAACAATCAATAAACTTAAAATTTTGGAACAGGAATAACAATAAATATATTATATGGGGTTAGGATGGTTAAGGGCAGTGAAACAAGACAATCATATCTAGAACCAAGACAATCATATCAAGACCTCCGCACGGCCTTTGTTAAAAAAACAAAAACAAAAAAGCTTGCATTACTTTCCGCAGGACCTTCACAACAAGATTTAGACCAACCATATCAGATGCTAAATAGTGCCCAATGTGCACAACCCACATTCTGGTAGCAGTAGACAACTCTTATTTTCCATGATTCTGGCCTTTTTTGCCTTTTCTTATTCTTTATCATGTTCATGCGTTCAACAAATTACTACAGCATTAACATCACGTGTATCAATTCCCAAACAAATAAATGATCTTGCACCATTGGTCCATGAGATTCTGGAAAATGAAAATTATTGGTGTGCTGGACATTTTAGGCCTTAAACTTATCATAAATTTTCGTTGTTGTCTCATGAAATCGGTAAACATCTCTGAAGCAGAACTTGGGCTCCCAATCCCCACTTAAATTGATTTTGGACTTGTTTGAATTTGTCTGAATGAGGCTTATATTGTCTTTCCTCAATAACCCAAAATTCAACAATATAAATGACAAACATACCTCTGTTGAATGGTCATAAAAATTCCAAATTATGTACTACTACTTGATTCACCAGCCAAGATTCCTTTTGAAAAATTAAAATTTCATGATTTATCATGGAACTTCCATGATTTAGGTTAGACCAAAATTCTCTAATTTCTTAATCACTTGTTGTTTCATTGTTAGCAGGTCACAGATTTTTATCTTAATTTAATAACAAACACTTTAGTTAAAAATTATTACCCTTTGAAAGGTAGCCTCAATAACTTCCTAACTTTTGACCATCCGAGTAAAGAAGAACCCAACTTTTTCATTAATGATAGGGACATCGCTCCTGGCACTAGTTATCTTTAATTGTTTTAATTTTTGTTGGTTATTTATTTAGTTATTTGCTTATGTTTAGCCCCACATTGGTTGTGGTGGGATTCTTTCTCTTGATGTAGGCTTATATAAGACTAAAATTATTGTTGAAGTTTTAAAGGATGATAATGAAAAAAATTTGCATGTTGAAGCTTTGAGTGTTTATGTGCTGGGTGAGAAGCCCTAGAGAGAATCCCAATTATTTCGTTGTGAGTGAGAAGCCCTAAAGAGAGAATCTCAATTATTTCATTGTTGGGCGAGAAACTCTAGAGAGAATATCAATTGTTTCGTACCTCATCATTTTGATATCAGAGCTTCCTGAATCTTTCCACAAAAACCCTAACCCTAAATCCCACCACCTTCTTCCGTCATCGTTTACAGAGATAATCTTTGTCAATTTTCATCTCCATCCTCTTTGCCAAATCTTAATCCTAAATCCACCATGTTCTTCTCCATCTTATTCTTCTTCCATCTTTTAATTTGCAGGTCTTTTAATTTTTAGTTTTTGGGAAAAAAAGGAGAAAAAAAGAATCAGAAGAAAAAAAAACAAGAAAAAAAACAGAATTCGCATTGTTCATCTTCCTTTTTGTTCTTCCCCGATAACCAAACCTTAAGCCTATTGTTCCCCTCATGCTCGTCTTCCTCGCCCACCGAGGACCCCACCCCGCCGCCGCCTGGATTCCTCACCCTTGCCCTCGAGATCAGATCTCAATCTCATATCGAGATCAGATCGTGATCCCAAGTTGCATTGATCTCACCTCGCATCCAGATCTCGTTGTCTAAGAGATCTCGCCGCCTTCGACCAGATCTCATTGTCTGCAGCGTCTGACCTTGCCATAGTTGTCTACAACCTCAGATCTGGTCCTATCATCCCATCTGAAGCAACCCGATCCAGTTGCAATCGCCCTCGCCTCAACCTAGCGACCCCGACAGCAACTTCGTCAATGTCTTTCTCCTCGTCAACCGCCACCAACTTTCGTCGCCTTCTTCGCTTGGATCCGAGATCGGATCTTGCCAACCACCCTGCCTTCGTCAGCATTACGTCGACCTCCTCTCAAGATATCCACCTCCTCCTCCGTTCTCTGACCTCGATGATAGCAACCAATCTTGCCGCCATCTCTTCGCGTCACCGGCAACTACAACGTTCCATTTGCGACTTCACCTTGAGTCCAAGACGTCGCCAGCAACTACATCAATTTGAGTCCGTTCAAATTTGATTCACCCGTGCCTTCGACCCGGTTAATTACAGCGACCAACCGGCCTCACTTCAAGTCGACTGCACCTGACCCACTTTAAGTAAAGACCCAGATCCAAACCCGACAGCAGCAGCGACCTGATCCCACAGCAACTCAGACCCGACGCGTTGCTGATCCAGGCCCGTTGACAGTTTTATAAGCCGTTTCAGACCCATTTCAAGCCCGGTTCGAGCCATTTTTGAAACAATCTTCTTCCAGTCACATCCAACCCATGTTATCGTTATTCCAGAACTTTCATATGTGATTTTTAGTTCTCCATTGCGAGTAATCCTCAGAGGAATCTTACAGGATTCTAAGTTTGGGCGTAAACCACTCACTCCCTCAAGTGAATCTGACTTGAGCTGAATTTTCAATTAGTAAATTATTTGCAACTATTATTGGACTGCAATAATTTTTAAGTGGCATTGTGATTTACTTCTCTCTAGTGGTTTGCATTATTGTTTGCTATTTTTTATCATTTTAGAATTGCATTTTCTTCCATTTAAAATTTGAGCCTTTTTAAGATGTTTTAATTTTCATCATTTAGTGCATACATTTAGTTTTTTTTAGTCTAGGTTTTTTTTGCATTGCATCCGCTTGTTTGTTTGATTCTGCATTTGTGTCTTAGATTTGTGCATATTTCATAACGAAAAATCGTATAAGCCAACGTGAATAATCAATATAACAAACAAATTGATATAGAAGACATGTCATGTCAGCTTGATCATATACTTCAGAAAATTCAGAATCTCAGTTCACAATTACAGAGGATAGAATCACAAAATACAAAAGCACGAGATAGCCTCAGAAATTATCATGATGGCTATAGGACTTGCGCTAGAGATGAGTATAAGAATAGCCGTGCTTATGATTGATGTGTTGCTAAGAAAAAAAGAAAAAATACGTAAGTTTGGGTTAGAAGATCCAAAATTTGATGGTTACCTCGGTCCTCATGTTTTTAGTGATTGGCTAAATGATATGAAATGTTACTTTGATTGTTATGAGATGTCTGACAT
This sequence comes from Agave tequilana, assembly GCA_038442645.1. NCBI lineage: Eukaryota > Viridiplantae > Streptophyta > Magnoliopsida > Asparagales > Asparagaceae > Agave > Agave tequilana. The sequence goes on from JAVJIF010034544.1 coordinate 65,908, forward strand.
GCATAAGATTCAATTTGCTAGGATGAGACTATTAGGGCTAGCCAACATTTATTAGATTTTGATAGAGGTAGCACGTGAGAGACAACATAAGAACCTTATAGAGTCAGGAAAGAGAAGAAACACAAGCTTAAGGAGAAGAACATCCCCGACTTTTATAAAAACCATCTCCTAAATAAGTTACACAACCTTCATCAGGGTAATATGTCTGTTCGGGATCACATAACCAGATTTGATGACTTAACCATTCATTGTGACATGAGAGGACCGTTTTTAGACCATATCAAGGTTTTGTTTAAGTTTGAGGTCCGACATATGACGTGCTATGATCACTAGCTTTTACCACGTGGACTTTGTTGAAGAGGTGTTTCATTTAGCTTTAGAACTAGAGTTGTCTTTCAAAGAGATATTCACTTTTAAAGGCAAAGAGTAGTGTTCTAAGTGTTAGGAATATGAACACTATGATTACCTATACCCCTCGAAGAGTCAACACATGTTAATATTGTGCCTAGGAGGTTGACAACTCGAGAGTTATTGAGAATGCCTACGTTCCTTCTGAGATTTTACTAGTGTCGTTGAGAATGCATTAGTTGATTCTAGTAAACTAATTTTGATGAGGTTCATATTTCTTCTGAGGGTACTAGTGATGTGGATGCGTTAGTGGAGTCTAGTACACACATATCTGATGATATTTATGTTCATAAGGATCATACTAGTGATTCTGAGCATGTATTAATGGAGTCTAATATGCTCGTACAGGTTACTAGGTATTCACTTGCCACACTTATAATAGAGGACGAGATTGAGCATAAGACAGTTGCTACTAGCATCATTACATCTAGTAAGTCATTAAGGTCCCCTCGTCCATATTGTCAGATTCACAGGTACTTCTCGTATGAGGAGACAAAGTTGGTTCATCAGCTTGGATCATTTTCCTAGAGAGAGTCAGGAGATAGAAGTTGAGTATATCGTGGTTACTCCTAGTGTTTCCTCTTCATGTGAGTCATTAGAGTTCTTTGTTACGGTTCAGCAGGCTACTCTTAGTTTTTCTTCTTTTAGTAAATATTTAGAGTTTTTTTGAGTTTCTTCATATTTATATTGGTCCTAGTAATGTTATATCATTAGCGGTGTTTGATGTACGTCCTCCTAGAAAACACATATCTTTTTGTTCCTATATTTAGAACTTATACCTAAGGAGTTTTATGCATTGCATTTGTCAGTTACACATTATGAGATCCCTAGCCACAACAATTTGCAATGATTATTACAAACTTAGTGTATATCCACATAGTATTTTACAGGAATTTGCAATTAATGATGAGGTGATGGTTACGATTCACTATAAGAGGTCCCTTTAGGATCTATGAGGAAGTTGCATGCTCGACATAACGATTTCTATACAGTTTTGAATAGGACTGCTTCCATTACTCATGAGTTGGATATTCCACAGGACCCTGGTATCAGTTCAATTTTTGATGGGGAAGATTCGACTCTTTCTAATGCATATGCTTTCTATATCTACCATCGACTTGAGCTGATCTGTCACAGAGGCCAGTTTCACCTCCACCATCTTGGTTCAAACTTGATACACGAATGTCGGTTTCACAACCACCACCATGGCCCGATTGAGATGCTTCGTTCGAGGAGATTGTTCAGTTCAACCCGGATGTGTTTGACATTTGTTATCGCGACATTCACCAAAGATAAATGTTTTTAAACCGAGAAGAATGATGGGGACATCGCTCCAGGAACTAGTTATCTTTAATTACTTTTATTTTAGTTAGTTGTTTATTTAGTTATTTACTTATGTTTAGTCTTACATTGACTGTGGTGGAATTCTTCATCCTGATGTAGGCCCTATATAAGACTGAAACTATTATTAAAGTTTTAAAGGATGATGAATGAAAATAAAAATTTGCTTGCTAAAGCTTTTGAGAGCCTGTGTGCTTGGTGAGAAGCCTTAAAGAGAGAATCTCAATTATTTCATTGCTGGGTGATAAGTCCTAGGGAGAGAATCCCAATTGTTTTGTTGCTAGGTGAGAAGTCCTAAAGAGATAATCTCAATTGTTTCGTTGCTGAGTGAGAAAACCTAAGGAGAGAATCTCAAATTGTTTCGTATCTCGTTAATTAACTTATTAGGTAGTGGGCTTATCAAAGTCAAGTTTTGGACCCAAGTCAACTTAACTTTCCTACCTTTCATCTCCAACAAGTTCAACAAAAAAAATTAAAAATTTATGAGTCATGTGGCACCAGGGTTTGAAGTATCGCTGAGTCGGAGTTGACTCGGCCGATCCGTATCCGTCTCAGCGAGTGTCAATATGAGTTCGAGACGTGAGTCGACCTTCGCTTCATTTTTTGACCGACCGAGGCCGACTCGGCCTCGACTCGGTCGAATCGGACGAGTCCCAATACGACTCAGGTTAACTCGGCCGAGTCGATCGAGTCAAGGCTGAGTCGACTCCGAGTCAGTCATGCATAAAAAGGAAAAAAAAGAAGCGGGAAATATTAGGGCTTACCTCTTTTGTCGGCCCACCCGCCGCCATCATTCGCCAATTCGCCCGCTCGCCGCCTCAGCCCGCCTCTAGGTCCAGATCTCTCTCCCTCCCTCGAATCTCTCGCTCTCCATCTGATCTCTCTCAGTCTCCCTCCGCTCTCCTCCCTCTCTCTCACTCGATCTCTCTCACCCCCTCCCTCCAACCTCTCTCTCTCACCCGATCTATCTCTTTTTCACTCTCTCCCTATTTCTCTCCCTTTCTCCCCTCCTTCCTTCCCCTCTCTTTGTTTCTCTCTCCCTCTCACCCCCTCTCCCGATCTCTCTCCCTCTCACTTCTCTTTATATTAGTATTTATTTTAATTTAATATATAATATTAATTAGATATTTAGTTTACTTTAAATTAATCCCTCTTAAGATATTTATTGGGTTAGGCTCGATAAGACCGATGCTTCTCTATGGGACTGATACGTCTCAGTGATATGTTTTAGACCACGTGATCATGAATATTGATGTCTACATTTTTTTAAGATTTGACGTGATTTATTTAGAATTTTTTGAGCTTTTATTGTAGCGATTTGTGCATATCGTTCGAGATCAATCCGAGACGTCGAGACTGATGCATCTCAGTGCCCGCCGACTCGGTAGTCGAGACCGCGACTTTGAACCTTGTGTGCCACAGCTTCCAACGGAGTCATTGATTGTGTTATGGGACTGAATTTTTTAGCACCACATTCTTTGTTTAAAAAATGCTCAGTACATTTTCTTTTTATTTATTGTTTTCTAGCAACTTCCAAAAACATGATTTAAATTATTTGAGTTTATACTTTCAACTAAATCTTTAGTCCTTAGTGAAAAGAAAATATATAGAAGGTTAAAACTATGGTCTGAAATCTCAAAATCGAAATCGAAATCGATCATATCGACCATATCGGCCATTTTGTCTTGGTAACATCGGTATCGATCAAAAAAATAAAATAATTAAATATGTTTAAATTTTGTTTAGATAATTAGTAGTATTTTGATATATGTTTTTAAAATAATAGATAGAATTTGAATTACACTTAGCAAAATATTACAATACAAAACATAAATTAGTAAGGTATTTACAAAGACATTACAATATATTTAATCTAACAAACTAATTATATTCTATTTAATTATATTCATGACAACTATTTTAATACTTTCTAATATTTTCTAAAATTAATTAGTTAATTATATTCACGACAACCATTTTTGTGATGATGTTTCTAACAAAGTAAATTTAAACGATTAATCTAACAAACTAATGTATAATTAATTTAACAAACTAATTATATTCTACTTAATTATATATATGACAATCATCTAACAATTTTTAAATAAATTAATTACTTATATATCAGAGTCAACAAATTATATGTCATTTTCTAACCAGTTTAAAAAAATTCTAATAAATCATGTTTTAGAAAAAATTAAAATAACAAATTATTCCTCCGATTAGTTACCAATTTTGGTTTTTCATCAAATTTCTCTATTTTTGAAATTATTGGTAAGTGAGGAGTATTCATAAGCTTCAGCAGCAAGAATAAGCATAAGATTCTCTTGGATTTAGAGATAATCATTGTACCCACAAGGCACTAAAAGTGAAATAAGATTTGACACTGCTAATTTATAGTGTCAGATTAAGAGATCGATGGAATCAAACAATAGTGCAAAGTTGATGTCAATTAAATCATTTTTTTTACGTTACAGAATTAAAAGCTGCTAAATTTGTTGCAGTTTAACAATCATTGTGTTGGAATCGTAATAGAATCGGCCGATATCGGACGATTCCAACCAATTACATTCTGATTCCGACCAATTCTCACTGATTCTGGCTGATTTTGATTCTGGACCACTGATAGTGTTAGCCGATTCATATCGTATCAGAATAAGCCGATTCTTCGAACCATGGTTAAAACCTAGCCAAGTATCCATTGTCCAATTATAAATTTTTCATTCTTAGAACTACCAATATATACTCAATATTTTTCAAACACACCAAATTGTTGAAAACATCTTTGATATAAAGTGGAAAAAAGTGGATTTATTATTACAAGATAATGTAGAAAAAGTCCCTTCAATCCAACTAAAGTCCCTTCAATTCAACTGGTAATTAACAGGTAATAAACAAATTACCTGCCCTTGATTGGAACAGACTACATATCTCCTCCATTACATCATACAGACCTCTAGACTAACTTCAGCACTTAACCACCATAATCACTTAAAAGGACACCCATAATTTCCTTGACATTCTGCTGTCTGTTATATTATTATCCCCTAAGAAGACTTGACTTTAACGAATACCATTGCATGTAATCATGCATCAAATGTGTTCACTTCTCACTCCACTCAAGTTGCTGGATGTCGCAGCATCTAGGGAAGAACATAGCTAAGCTTGTCTATTCACTTCTCATTACAGGCTATTCAATGTCCTGACTTCCATTCATGGAGTGCCCAAATATGTTAGCACTAACAGTAGCACAAAAAAAGATGCATCTCTATGAAATATCCAACTTTATGGGTCAGGGCTCGCCTCGTTTCCAAAAAATACTATGTTTGAAATGTATGAATCAATGAACATCCATGAAAGTTTTGAATTGTGATTCTGATCAAGAAAATGATCCCAGGGCGTCAGACCATGCTTTAAAGCAAAAGCCAAACTTAAAACGGAGAGTAGGTGACATTTCTTAACATATGTCAATATTCAATATCCCCCAGCTCATGGCGATAAAAAAAACGAAAAAGAAAGAAGGGCAAACCACAACTGCATATAGAAGGCGAAGCAGAAGGCAGGAGGAAAGAAAAGAAGGCCAGGGAAGAGAAACCAAAAACAAGTTAGCAGCTCCTTATCATGCAAATATACAGTCTAGTAAAGCATGCTACAACACTTTACTTTCAAGTACTAAAGATTTTTTTTTCCCCCTCATTTCATGCAGAACAATGAGATAAGCCTCTAGGCCAAAATTTATGCATTTGTTTTCAAGTTGTATATGCATGCGCATACTCATGTGTCGTGTGCGTAAATAAGGTACCTTAGATAAGTGTTATTAAATAGAAGGTGGACAAAGTTCACAATAGAAAAGTTTTATATGCACAATTGCAGAGAGAGATATATTTAGAAAAAACAGATATAATGTGATATAAATTAAAATGTGACATAATTCATAGCTCATAAGGTGAAACCATCATCAAACTAGATCCACGTTGTGCTGCCCATTCAGGCCATTCCCCAATTGGTTTGTTCTGATTATTGACATTATTAAATATGATAGTGTTCTGAATTAAGGTTTTACGGTTAAAATGCTACTCACAGGACTACAGGTACGACAGTCAAAAACTTCCGATTGCGAGTAAGCTGCTTGCCATTATCCATCTGTTCCCACCAAGTCAAAGCATTGTAGATCCCCTGATCTTCAGCAAAGGGAGTTCCTTTCTTCCAGTGGAAAAAGTGATAAGTAACCTGATGAATATGACCAAATCAGTATATGGTGTTGCAATATAAATTGAACAAAATTAAGGCAGAAATTTTTACAGTTAATATATGCTTGTGAATGAATAATTGAAACCAACAGCTAACAAAAGGTTTATCCAAATTGAAATAAGCAAGATTTTGATCAAATACTAGGACACTGGATCTGTCACAACAGTTTCCCATTGAGATTAAGGTTAAACTCTCTAGAAAATAATGCACCACATCACATGCTGAGTGATTCTTCCATGAGCATTGACAAAGCCTCATTAAAGGCAAGTCGATCATAATCAAAATATGTAAAACTGAAGTTACCCAGAGGTTTAAACTAGAGAAAAACACATGAGAGATTCCATGTGTGCTTTAAGTTGTAAAAGGCTAACAAAATTGAGTGCTTATATATATATATATCATGCCAACACAGGATGCAGAATTATAGATTAAAAGAGAAAATATCAGTTACCATGGAAAGATATTCAATGTTCTTACATGGATGCAAGAGTGAATCGACACGATAGTTTATACATGGATGCTAATAAAGGATAACACAGAGCTAAAAATGAATAGTATCAATGCTTGTTGAACTTCAGCTGAGCTCTAGCATCACTGTAAATTTCCAACTAGTTCATGAGAAGTTCAAAAGCAGCCAATCAACTTTAACAAAGTAAAGAAAAACAATTCTTCCATATTTTTAATCCACTTTAGAGTTCAGAATCAAATGATTGACCAGATCTCAAATGCATGTCCAAGGCCCCAAAATTAAGGAACAGGACAAGGATCAAACAACTAATTTGTATTCTTATTTCCACAAACATTAAAAAAAAATAAAATCAAATTCTTTAACATTCATGATTAATTCAATGTTAGAGCTTAAAAGTTAGAAGTGAATAAAACCATCACCCAGTTGCAGTCACCAAAAAGTCAACGTCTCGAAAAAGGCAAGCAAGGGAACGGATCGAGGCAGAGTTGACTTCTTATTTGTTTCCAATTAGAAACTAAAAAACATGTAGGAATCACACTTCACTGACATGCTAAACAATTGCATAAATTTCGACATAATTGATACCCAAAAAAAAAAATCTCAGATCATCAAAATTAGGCCTAAAATTTCAATTATGTTGAATACCCAGATGAAGGAAAAAAAAATCCCTCCTTTTATCAATCAAACTAAACAAAAGCAAGAATTAGGAGACTAAAACCATCAACCCCTAAAAATCCCCTAATTACTAAACACCTAAAAATAGGATCAAATTAAGCAGTACCCAGATCCTCAAATCGAAGAGAAAATCAAAATCGAGAAAGTTTGAAAGAGAGAGAGAGAGAGAGAGAGAGAGAGCACATACAACAAAGTGGAAGAGGTTGACGATGGTCCAGGCCATGCCAGGGGTGCAGCCGGCGAGGCAGAGGACAATGAGCCAGGAGAAGAAGAGGATGAGGATGTAGGTGGTCCACACTCCGGGTACATGAACCACTCGGTGTTCTTGTTCAAATCCGGCGGCGGCACCGTCTTCACATAGAGCTTCGCCATCTCTCTCTGGTTTCTCTTGCTCGCTCAGTCTCTATTGGGCGGAAGAGTGATTGTTGAAGGATTTTGATGGAGATTTATATTGGGAGGTGAGTGAGGAGAGGAGAGGAGAGGGAGGAGAGGAGAGGCAGGTTCAATTGGATCGTTGGGTCAAACGGTCAGACTTTTCGCATCCGGTGGGCTCGCTCGCCATGACCCTCTCCCCTCACAGGCTTCTGCTGACTCTCTCTCTCTCGCGATGACGAAAATTTTAATAAGAGAATGGAATAAAAAAAACGAGGGTATTGTTTGGTTTTGTTTAGGTCAGGACACAGGAGCTGGTTGTTTCCAATTTGACATCTGGTTGGTTCTCGTAGTTGGCCGTAATTCATAAGTAGCTGTAAATGAGTTACATTTATAAAAATTTAAATTATAAGTGAAAAAGTGTATCGTGTTGTTTGATTGTTGTAATGTGTAAATCGTACGTGAAAAAGTTGAGCACAAAATTAACTATTTGGTGATTTAAAAAATTTTAATATTATAAATAAATACTAAAAATGTTAAATATTAACAAAAATTAATATTAATATAAAAATAATACAAATTTGTTTGACCACAAAATTAACTGTAAGTGGGCTGTAAGTGAGTGGTAACTGGGTTGCAAATGAGTGATAGTTGAGTTGTGCAAGTCTTTTACAAATTACGGTCCAAACAAACGCAGTAGTTGTAATTGAGTTGTAAACAGACTTTTACGATTTTTACGACGAAACAAACAGCACCAAATGCGAAGCTTTGTTACCAAAGTTTGTGAATCCAAATAAGACAATAACTAGTAGTAATTGGTTTTTTTTTTTTTTTTTGGCTTGTCAGAATACTTATCTGTAACATTACCCTGTTGAGTCCCTACGAGTCGAACGCGAAACCTCCTGAACACAAAAGATGGGTGGTGTCACTCGGCCAAAGATGTTGGGCAACTTGTAGTAATTAGTTGGAGCTTCTCTTGTTTTGCAAGAGCCCAAGCAACCAAGTTGGGCACCAAACATTTAGAGTGATGTTTTAGTTTGATGCGCACATGGAGGATAGATATTTTGCTTCATGGCAAAAAATGTACTAGTAAAGAGATAGATATATAGTTCTAGTTTTAAAAATTGTATTCAACCAATAAGGGAATTGAACACTTTTAAAATTACAAAGTATGCAGCCACTGGCTCGGGTCGGGTAAATGGTTAGACTATCCGCTCTTCTTTGGGGAACCAACAAGGATGAAGAATAACGTGAGGGAGATTAGGTCATGCTCATGCAACTCCTACATGGTGAGCAAGTCTCCTCATTATCACCTCTAAAATAATCAAAAATAACTTCAACTATACAAGAAAAGGTGGAAGCTACTTATGCATAGGATGGCCAAGGGATGATAGTAAGGGGTGCCAACGAATACATATATATCCGATCCGAATCCAGATCCGCGTTGGTTGTAGATTTGGATATGAGTATTCCTTACCAGACTATATTTCTATTCGTATCCATATCTGTGATTAAAAATGTGATACAAATACGTTAAGTGTTGTATTTGACCTGTGTTTGATGCATCTCTGGTATCGAGCCTTTCTAGCTCATTATTCAAAATTAATTCATAAGAAAAGAATGAATATAAACTCATTATATGTTAGCATTTTGAGTGTCTCATATTTATTGGAGAAGAATCAAGAATCATGTAGAGGTGTTACAAGCTTCAGAGATCATGTACGGACATGTACATGCTTTGTGCATGTTATTAGTCGACTAATAGGTTTTATTAGTCGACTAGGTTCTACGCTAGTCGATTAATACTTGAGTATAGTCGACTGGGACTTGTAACAGAAAGTTGGGGTTTCAGATTCTGTCAGAGTAGTCAACTAATTATTTGGTATAGTTAACTAATACTTGGTCCTAATCGATTAATGTCTGGCAGTTTCCTTTTACGATTTTGTTTTCAGTTTGGATTAAACTCGGGTTTCCTTCTTTCTCGGAGACGGTGCTGATTGATAGTAGAAGTTTGAGTTGGACTAGGAATCATCCTTTAGCCTATATAAACCCTTTGGGGTTGGCCTTTTAAAAGTGTGTCAAGAATCAAAGAGGTTTTCACCATTAAGAGTTGTAAGAGAGATATTCTGGTAACTCTTGTATTTTTCTTCTCTGTTTTAAAAAAGATTTCTCCCCTCCTCCCCATGAACGTAGGCACTCTTGTCAAGCCACATTAAATCTGATGTTCTTTGGTTGTGTGTTAATTTAATCTCAATTGCTTGCTAGTGGTGGATCCGCTTCCGCTGCCGAATCTTCAACTCGGCATTTCTCTGTTGTTGTATCGGCGTTGATAAACAACATTATAGTTGCTACATTTATACATTTAATTGTAATTTGTTATGTCAAGAATTACCTTGTGTTGGTGTTAAGATAAATGAATTTGGAAGTAACTAGTTCTATGAATGGCTGTAACGGTCCCAGTTTAATAAATCCTCAATTTGCATAACCTCCACTTACAAAACCGATTAATCAAATCTTTTCCTTATTTCTTAGAAATTTCAGCAGCACCTCCTCTGTAATTACTGGTCGGATATAATATCCAATACAGATATAATAATTTCGGCTAACATCAGCCTACTTATTCTCATTTCCAACCATATAACTTAATTCAAAATCATCCACACAACCATGAAAATTTTTCGGCTTGACATCGCCTACTTATGGAGAAACAAAATAACATAAACTCTAGAGTTCCATTCTAGACATCCATAGGCTCTCAGATTTTATAACTTTCAACTTCTCATGGCATCATATTGGTAATACATTTCTTATTGTTACAACAAAAAAATATCTCAAATGTCAACTTGAAATGAAACCACTACAAGGATTCTCCACATATGTATATACAAGATTAATCATGTCTCCCATGACCTACATATATCATTCACAAACGCAAATGTCCCAAAATACAAAAATTGAATTGACTCAGAACGAACCCTACGCAGCATAACCCTGACCCCTACCTCCAAGCAACCTGCAATATATCAGTCTGTGGGAGGGTGAGCTCGACAGCTCAGTGAGTAAGGTAGGAATAATCAAGAAAAGATAATATATCAACAAGAGTATGAATATACACGCAATAAAAAGGAATCTGAAACAGCAAGAGACAAGAATCGGAGACATCCGATAGTTTGATAATCAAGGTCTCAGCTTCTACAATTTCTGAGGACGATCAGACTCTTCTGATGGTATTCCCCAATTTCTTTATTGAATTTTTATATTTATGTATGATAAGTTCTATGAGTTACATAGCCAAACTCTCTCGCCTTAAGTGTACATAGTGTGTATTACTCGCGTGCCTAGTATTCCACGCTATAATATACCAACCACCAAAGTTATGCCATAGACCTAGTTTATGCATTCAAATAACACTTACATCACAAGCCATAATTACATAACATATCATCACATCATATTTCTCATAATGCAATAACGCATCACACTTCAAGTAATGCACTGATTCACATGCACACTTTTACCCAATATATGGTATTCATTTCAATGAACTAAACTTGTATTCTGATGGTTTCATTGTCATATACAACGACACATCCATCATACCCCCAGTGTCACACACACACACATACACATTTGTATCACACATAACCATTCATTATCAATCATTTGTAAGGATGCAATTAAATGTATATCATAGCACCGTCTTCGCACTCCGCCCGTGCCATACGGGTCCCTTCCTCCCAATATGATATATATATACAACAATAACACCGTCTTCCCCCTCCTACCGGTTCTCGCACGGCCCCTTCCTCCAATATATATATATATATATATATATATATATATATATATATATATATATATATATATATATATATATATAGCATGTATATACAACAATAACACCGTCTTCCCCCCTCCTACCGGTTCTCGCACGGCCCCTTCCTCCAATATATATAGATATATATACAACAATCCCACCGTCTTCCCCCCTCCTACCGGCTCCCGCCCGGCCCCTTCCATAACACAATATGTACATATGTAACAACACAATAACCAATGCATCCAGTTTCATAAGATTCATATATCATGCACATCAATTCCCTTACAAAAGCAATCATACTCGCAACAAATGTTTATCTGTTAGATTGCATCATTACAGGAATATTCACACCAATTAATTAATCAGAACATGCCACCCAATTACATTAAGTACATAAATCAAGTGATATACACCCATCATATTCATATCAATCATAATGATTCTTATTCAGTGAGACACATGCCAATGCACTTGTACACCATGTTTCAAAATTCTACATTAAATGCAATACTTATTACACAAGGTTGTGTTCAGTTCTAAGCCTGCCTTACTATCCCTTTATTCTTATAACATGGTATATGAGTGAAGATATATAATATGGGTGCTTTCTATGTAATGCTCTAAATGTATTTGAACAGAGGAACGACCATGTTCACATGGTTCACACATGCCTAACGACCAGATAGTACATATGTACATATGCCACATACCCATACTTCTCACTTTCAAATCTTCATATACGAGATTTCAAAACATTCATTATTACGCCCATAGAGTTGATCATCGTCTCAGATAATCGGTTTATCCCCCTTTAACTATAATAACTTGAAATGCCACCATTACTTTTTAACTCCTGGCGTATTTTAAGACATAATACTAAAATCCCTTGTGTCTAAATACACAATTATATGTGGATCAAAGGTTCAAGGTCTGACTGAAGTTCAACTATATAGAAAAATGCTCAATCCTATTTCATACCCAAAGTGCCGAAATTAAAATCTGAAGCCTGTTTATAAAGGAAAATAGTTATGCAGCTTGGATTGGCTTGAGATTAAGTTCGGCTTGTTACAGCTCGTAATTAACTCAAGATTTTCTTTAGTTTGAGCTCAAAATTTTGGTCTTGAACATGGGAGTATACTAGAGTGTCTAATCCGGCAACATTTGCCTCACAGTCATGTTCAAAGGTTTCGTTAACACAAATTGCATTTCTCTAAAATTGATCTTTACGACTTTCAAACGTCTTCACCCATTCTTCAATTTCATGATATCTAACATGAATGGATTTGGTTCGGATGTGTTACACTTCGTGATACATCTAACCCATTGTTAAATAGCATTCCAATGATCATATATATATAGCGAAGTAGTATCCGCCTAAAGCTTAAATACCGTGGCCAATATTTTTAACCATGAAGATTCTTGAATATCTAATATCAACTGGATAAGGGCATACTTCTATGAGTAGTTCGACGAACGAGATTATTCACTCTATTGGTCAATCACTTGCATGGCTAATAGTTGTATGGGTGGAGGAGGCCTGAGTGGAGAAATCTTTATAGAATAATATCTATGATTGTGCACATACCATTTTATGTGCGCGGGTGCTTACCCTTAATGAGTTTAACTATTAAAAGAATTGTGTAGCTGTAGGACAATCTATTAAATTGCATATAAAAGGAGCACAACACTTATTAAGGTTAGGAAAGTAAAAGTCATAAATCGACTGAGGGTTCAATCATTGATTTATTCATGCTAAATGTGGGTCTCCTCAACATCTCGAGTTTATGTAACACACACACGTGAATGCTAAGATGAGGATGTCGAGGTTTGCGAGTGAATTTCCAAAAGTATAAACAAGACTCAAATGTAACCAACACTATTGGAGTCAGTTGACGATATGTATTTATAATTCCATTTCTATACACAAGTCATATACCCTAGGTGGTAGGCCTAGATGTTGTATCGACAGCTTAGGACCTACATGAAGGACAACATGAGCATAGTAGTTCATAAGAATATTATCAAGGGCTTCTTCATACTTAAATTCAAGTTTCTCATTGGCTTTCATTTCTCCCTCGACACTATATTTTTTTTAAGTAATCGGATCACGTATATGAAATGAGAATTTAAGTGTTTACATCCAAATCTATGCTAATGATCAGAAGTTTAATAGCAATATATCTTACGATTTGTCTCTCGTAAACATCATAGTTATGAAACTCAAGGCTTCTATTAAACACAACGATTCTCTTTCTATGTCCTAACTACCCTGGAGAATAATGAAGCGGACCGGTAGAAGAAGGATTAAAATACATTTCTCTTTTTTTTTTTTTTTTAATTCTTTCTCGAATTTGTAGATATCTTTTAGGTAGGTATTCAGCTACAACGCAATTCTGGGAGATCCATACCTCAACTAATTGTTGTTAAACTCGTAATCCCACAATATAAGCTACTCATTTCTTCCCTAATAAAAATACATGTCTCAAATTTTGTTACCGCGATTTCCGATACCCTCCTCTTGGATTACAAACAAGGTGAATCAAAAGCAAGCCCTTAGCTAAGAATTAGCATTGGTTCATAAAACTTGCTACCATTTACTCAATTCTCTAGTCACCCTCCCAAGTTGTTTATAAATGGGAAACATGCAAAAAAAAAAAAATCCAAACAATCATCAATAAAAGAATTCGTGTTTTCATCTTTCAAAATTTGAGAACCATCAACATATAACTATGATAGGGAACAGGGTTATTTAGAACAACTAAAATCGACAATTACCTAGGTATACGGATCTAGAAAATGAAATGTAGTCTAATTAAATTCATGAGCTCATCAAAATAATTACAAATAATTTAAAGTAAGAAAACCCCCCTTCGCCACATGATATGTCCTACAATACAACATTTACATCCCCCACTAATATGAAATTGGATCAATTCAATAATCTCCACAATAAGTTTAGGTCACTATACACTTTAAAAGTCATGAAATCTCAAAAATGTTTGCATGCATAGATCAAGGAAAAAGATTTCTACTCAACTCAAAAGATCAAGGTTTAGGGTTTTCTAAAAGATGCATTTTTGAGAAAGAGAAGAGGGAAACCCATTCACCCACAACGAAATTCCGACATTCCGGCCGCCTTAGCCGGCCGCCGCCGCCGCCGCAGCCCTGGCCGCGCGCCTGGCCGGCCCTGGCCGCGGCCCGCCCGGCCTTGGCCACCCGCGCGAGAGAGAGGGAGAGGTTTTGGGGGACTTGCGTGAGGGAGAGAGAGAAAGAGAGAGATTTTGGGGGAGAAAAATTAGTTTATTTCTCTCACTATCCTATTATAAACAATTATCTAAATAAATAAATCTTGCTATATGTGCCACTTGTCATCATCTCTTAACACTCCACCAACTCCCCTCCACTAAAATATTATAATATTTAAACATAAAAAAATTGTTTATGTATCCATGTATATTAGGCATGTATATATATACCTACACACAAAAACCCCTATACATGTATGCATGTATTTATACAAGAAATGTTTGCATCCACATAAAGTTTTACACAAATAAATTTATATAAATTCATCCTATTTATTCCATTCCAATTTCCGTAGAAATTTTAAGATATCTGTTTTCACGCAAAGATTTATTCAATCATCACCTCAGAAAATTTTGTATAACTTTACTAATCCCGGATTAAAATATTAAATTAAGATATTAAAAATCAGGGTGTTACAATGGCAATATAATAATATCCATTTAGTGATTCATAATCGTATTTGTGTTCCCTCGTACCTAATCGTTATCTATATCCAGCTTCGTCGAATACGGATATAAGTTTTTCATATTGAGTCATATCTGCATCCGTGACCGTCAGGTGGATACGAATATAGTAAATGTTATGTCCAGTCCATTTGTGCTGCACAAAGACACGTATCTATAGGTATTGAATCGCTAGGTATCGGATCGCGACACGCGTCTGATAGAGATTGGGGCATCACAAACAGGAATTGTAACTCAGCATGCATTGATTCTAGAAGATTGTCAATGTCATAATTTAATAGGTAGGCTCCGACTTGAGTTGTAGTATATGTTTAAATCACGAATTGGCTTCTGGAAGTTGGACCTTGTCATTAATACATCTCGACATGTGGGCTTGTCTCAAATTTATTTCTTTGACAATTGATTTCTCGTTGTTAATACTTAAGTCCAAGCATCCTCCATAACTTTGACTTGAAAGCTAGCTAAATAAGCAGGGGCTCGGTCATGTGTGTGGGCCACACACATACAATAAGGGGGCCAATCACGCGTTGACACGTGAATTGAAAATCTTATCAAAGAGATGATAAGAGTTTCAATCCACGTGTAAACGCGTGATTAGCTTCTTATTGTATGTGTGTGTGGCTTACACACATGAACCGAACCCGAGCACGCGGGGTCTCACTTTAACTCTGAGACTTGAGTCTGCCCACGGAGTGAGAAAAAGGCCGTGGGTTGACTGATGCCGCGTGGGCTGATTCCACGACTGCCTCTCGTGGCCCACCCATGGCCCACAATTAAAAGATTGAAAATATGAGATGTCAATGCAGGCAGGCGACGGAAATGAAATATATGTTGACCATTTCTCAGTGTCTGGAGTCTCTTTCTGGGATTAGGGTTTTTCTGACGTAACCCTAAAACTCTTGCTTATTTTGAGTCCAAAACCTTCATGCTTCTGCATTAGTTCCCAAATATTTATATCTTATATTCCTTATTTTTTTTAATCTTGTGTAATTTATAGTTAAAGGACAAAAGTTCGTATTTTTTTTCCCGCCACCCAACCGTTATCTTTTTTTTTCAATTGCTAATTTGGATGGTAAAGGGTCAGTTCGGTTTCAGATTTTCTATATCTATAAATTAGACAGGTAAATATATTGGATCCAAAATTTTGACCCAAACTCGATCCACAAGGCATCAAGCTGAGGTTGGATATCGGTATGCGTCAGATTCTTAGGGCGTGTTTGTTTCGCCGCAAAACGCAAGTCGTAAAACTTCTTTTCCATTTTCTGTTGTTTGTTTCGCTGAAAAATAAGTTGCAAAATGCAACTCTTCTTTTCCCACTTGCAGTTGCTACAGTTAAATTTGTGGTCATGTAAATCTCACTTTTACACTCATATTTTCCCACTTACAGTTGCTACAGTTAATTTTGTGGTCATGTAACTCTCACTTGTAGTACACTTACAGTTCAAAACAGTCACTTGATAATCAATATATAATTTAATATTATTAAATATTTAATATTTTAAATAGCGTTCAATTTCTTATTTAATTATTTAATTATTTTATATTTTTAATCTTTATTTTTTTATTGTTTTTAATATTGTTTTAATATTTAATATTTTACTATTTTAATTTAATATTTTATTTAATACTTTATTATTTTATTAATACTTATTCCATCTTTAATTATTTTATTTAGAGTTAATATTTTATTAATATAACAATATTATACTTTAATATAAAATTACTATATATTTAATTATTTATTTTTTAATATAAAAAATTACTTTATTAATATCATAATATATTTTATTATTATATTAATATTTTATTATGTTAATATTGTAATAATAATTCAGTATAATAATACTATAATGATAATTTATTATTAAATTATAATTATATTTTACTTTGTTAATTTTATATTTCTATAATATTACAATAATATTATAATAAAATTTATATTATAATAATTTTCAAGTATTTTAATATTATAATATTATAACTATATTTTATTATTGTTGTAAGAATTTTTAATATTTATATTTTATTAGTATTCTTAAAATTTTATTAATGTTCTTTAGATTTTCGTAAAATTTTATATTATTTATTTAGTTAATATTTTAGTAATAGTTTACTATTTATACTAATATTTTATTAATATTATTATTATAAATAAAATATTAAGATTATTAATTTTTTATCTCAAATTTATTAATACAATTTAATTTGCAATAGTAGATTTAATTTAATAGTATTTATAATATTTAAATCACTGCTATAGTTAATTTTGTGGTCAACTTTTCCATTTACACTTTTACATTACCAACCAAACACCGTAAAACACAATATACTTTACCATTTATACTTTCACTTTATCAATCAAACACCGTAAAACACAATATACTTTTCCATTTACACTTCACTTTATCAACCAAACAACGTAAAACACAATATACTTTACCATTTACACTTTCACTTTATCAACCAAACACCGTAAAACACAATATACTTTTCCATTTACACTTCACTTTATCAACCAAACACCGTAAAACACAATATATTTTCTCTGCTACAGTTCACTTTTTCCATTCTCATTTTACGACTTACGACTTGCGACGTTTTGCAACGAAACAAACAGGCCCTAATACCCATTGAGTCTTCGAGGTGCAGGGTGTACAAAAGATAAAATTCTAATCTTCCTAATTTTCATCGGGATAGGTCCCATTTGATTTTTATAGTGGTCAGATTTTAACTTATGCGAGATCGTGACAGCTGACAAATCTCACAGATCATGGACTTTCCAAATTCGATATCATCCAAGCTGATCTTATCCAACCACCTGGCTAACAGGACAATTATAATAACTCCGCATGTGGTGAGCGATAACTACGGATCTGATCCGTTATCCTCGCCAACTAGCGCAATCCCCGAAGATCACGTACCACTCTATCAATTGTAGGTGGGGCGTTGCACTGATCCATATACAAAGATCTCGGAGACCACAACTAAGCTCATCTACATTCAGCTATAAAAGCCAATCTCTTCCTCTTTTATAGCAGATCGAACCCTAGAGAATTGAACTTGTAATAGAGCATTGAGAACTCATTGTAATATCTCTGATTTAGTGAATTGTCTCTCTTTGCACCGTAGTTTTGCCCTTTGATCTTTTATGTAATTATCTCGTGTTTTCGATTGATTTATTCTCCTAATTTACAATTTAAATGTAGATAAATTTTCTCAGAAATTTACCTATATAGTTTTTGACGGGATGCCACAAAAAATATTATAATTATGTAATATTGAAGGAGAACATGTTAAAGAGTCAAAACATATTGTTTGTATGCAAGTAAAATTGAAATGTTTGTTTGAAAAATTATAAAGTTAAAGAAAATCTAGAATTATATTGTTATTAATTTATAAATATCATGAATAAAACTAACGGTAAATACTTTACTATGGTAAACTATCGTCATAACACAAGTGCTTTAGATTATGTGCAAATATCTACAAGTTGAGTCTGGGTTAAGCTCGGGGCCAGTCGGGTTCAGGTCAGTATCGGTTCTTTTAAATCCAATCTCTACCCATTATAGATTCAGTTTAGGTACAGGTCAGGATCAAGACCGGTCTTATTCGATCTTTACCCTAACAGGAAAATTCTATTGAGTAAAATTTTCAATCTATATCTAACCTAAAAATACGCAGGATCGGTTTGGTCCGGTCTGTTTTGGGGCAAGCTGTCTCCAGTTTGTTTCAAAATCCATTCTATCTTAATTCTATGACCATCCCAAAAATCTTCTTCTGGTTCGCTTTATCATTTATTTACCCTTCTTTCTGCTAAAGAAAGTTTCGTGTGCCAAAATTCATACCAAGAACAAAGACTCTAAAAATGAGAGAAGCATATTGAATAAAGAAACAGTTCTTATTATTGTGAAAGTGTCTTGTTTTAAGAGATTTCACAGTGAGTTGATTTCTTAAAGATCGACGGTCAAAACCTTTCTTAATGTTTTAGGGTATTGAAACTTTTTATAAAGAGTTTGATAATGCAGGATTTATGAGAGAGAGGGGAAGTGGTAGAGAATTCTTTGGTAGTAAAGATGAAGACCAAGAAAAAGAGAGAGGAGGATCGAGTATAAAAACTCATGAATACTTTTTATAGATCAAGCCAAGAAAGATGTTCGACATCAATTGGTATTTGATTCGCCATAAGAAAGGTACTCTTCATCATTTTGGGTGTAATATTTCGTGAGATGAGTGCTAAATGTTTATGTTTGTATTGAGAAAAGAAGGTTCGAGTGTGTGATTACTCTCTTGTATTTCATGTATTAGAATATATCTTTCTCGTTGCTCTCACCGTGGATATGGGTCGGGTTTAGCCGAACCACATAAGACATTGTGTCTTGCTATTTTCTTCTATGTTTTTTTACTAAAATCTTATGGAGTTCAATGTTAGAGATATCAATGACAACACGTGACTCATGTGAAACACGTGATTCATGTGAAAGACACCCCTCATGGAATCAATCAGATCCTAAAATCTCTCCATGATTATAGAAACACATGGGAGACATGTGCAACGCCCCGATCCCGCAGGTACGGGGACGTTATGGCGACGTACATACGTGAGGTGAAAACACACTCACGCGTACGTTAAGCCTCAGTACAGGACATAGCCTCCATATAGACAAATGTTCCAGCAGGAAATAAGTATAAGAATACCTGCTAAAAGAGGTTAGTTATCATAACAGATAACCTGGGCATGCAAACCCAGAGTCGTCAGAAAGCGACCTAGTGAGTGATAAAATGAAGGAGGCAGTAATAGATACAATACTAATACAAGCACGATAATAATATATAATACATGATGTTATGGTAGTGATACCATATCATAAGTATATAATAAGCAGCAGAGTATATATAACCATGTAAGCAGTAGAAATCTATACAGGTCATCTTTTAATACCATCACTACCTAACCGGTTATCATCAGGTCATGTCTTTAGGCATGTCCGGTCGATATCATAAATACTGTCGTCTAGGGGTGACGTGATAACAGTGACCATACAGGTGGGCATAAGCAATATGAATATGCGGGGGGGGGGGGGGCATATGCAATATAACCACAATACTGTGTTGTGCATATACAGTAATGATGTTTGCACGGAATACAGGAGACAGAATATATGCAATGCAGATTATACATGTACATGAGTAGGACGCCACCACAGAATGCATAGCATAAAACAGGTAAGGTAACAACATATACAGGTAACATGATAACGGCGAAATGATCAGATACAGGAACATGTACAACTAAACAATAGAATACATGTATCAGGCAAGTTATGTTATTTATACAATAGTAGCAATCAGTACCACCTGGTATTATAATCAATCTCTTCCAGTGTCCCATACCACTGGCAGTTCATACTGGAGCCCGCACTCCAGTCGAACCCATCCGGACATGGCCTACGGGTACCATTATCCAAACGAGAGAGTGACCAAATAACAAGTATTCCCGACGTCACTATTGTGTATACTATTTTATTATGTTAATTGGAAACCCATGGTCGAGGAGTTCTTATCGGGTAAGTGTATCCCGTGCATACCCGGGATCACGGCCTTTATCAAACCCCTGGCTGATAAGACCAGAGCCCTCCGCTAAGAGGGGAACAATAATCAAGTAACGAGAGCTCATGGAGCAATTGGTAGGTAGCACTACCATCCCCTGCAGTGGGAGAACAATATGGATCCAGTACATCACCCGATAAGATCTAATCAACCGTCGAGTCTCCCCCATACCCCAGTTAAATTTATGATCTGATATGTCAAGTATACAATGAATAAATACAGTACATGATACGGGTAACATGATAACTGGACCTGAGCTCTGTTAATAGCATAGAACAATATAACGGGAATGGAAACAATATAACAGGAACAATATAACAGGAACAATATAACGGGAAACGGGACAATAGATGTGGGATTCCACATGTCGCATATCAACAGCTCTCATGTCCAGTAACGGAAAATCCATATCAGTAACATGACACAATCATATAACAGTAATACGGGAACATGGAACAATAATACATGTAATAAGCACGGTGATCCATACGACAAGAAGATAGAACAACACAGACATGTGTAACTGTAATATGTACGCATGACAGAAAGGTGTATGATGATCATGCTCATATGAAATGCAGTAGCCCGTGCAGTTATATGCCGAGAATCCATGTAACGAGGATAACAATACATTACATAACGGTATCGGTGGGCTATGCCTACGAAATAACAAGTGTGTCGTGTCATAGTATCTGTGTAACATGCACAGGTAATAACAGTGGTCAGTGTCTACTATCATGTACAGTGAACTACAGTATCTGTGTAGCCATAAGCATGCGTAGCATTAATATATGTAGGAACAGTAGTCGACGGTGTCTTATAGTAACGGTGTCTAACATGCATGTCTAGTACCAGTGTAATGTCATAGTGTATCTTGGATCAGTATGCATGTAACGTGACTGTAATATAGTACATGTCATAAGAGTACACCCGCGTGTCAGTGGCTGTGCAGGTCATGACTGTATTGTCTATGTCAGTAGACCTAGCAATATTCTAGGTCATTCCTATTCCAATGACTGTACGATTATGACCAGTGAATAATTAATAGTTACCGGATTTTATCCATAATCAATAATTAATAGGTCAATGTCACTAAACACAGTAAAATATACTTTATAAAAGAAAAACACTCACTAACTAGCCATAGGAAGGTAGCTCTCTTTCCCACGATCGCAACGGATCCAGAATCGTCCCAATCGGAGTTCGGATGCTCCCGATATCGCCCGAATACTAAATCATAACAAATAGGATTAAATATGTAAATAAAAATATTAAATGCAAATACTGAATTGTACAGGGGGTTTTATGCAAAATTATCTTTATTGGGTTGATGCGGGTAGACGGGTTAACGGGTCGGGTTTAGATCCGATACCCAAACCAATGACTTAAGTGGAATTGGGTTAGTGGTTAATGGGTAGGGTTTAGTGGGTAACGGGTTTCCAAGCAACCAATAGGACTCTAGTGGGTTCGGATGTGAACCCGAACCCAACAACACACACACTCTCACACACACACACATACACTTACACTCTCACACACACACACACACAGAGCACACTCTCACACTCACACTCACACACACACAACACATAGCACACACTCCACTCACACACACTCACACTCACACACACACACAGAGCACACAGCACATACTCCACTCATACACACACACACACACTCACACACACACACACAACACACTCACACTCACACACACATAGCACACAGCACACACTCCACTCACACACACTCACACACACAGCACACAGCACACTCACACACACACACACACAACACACAACACCCAACACCCACACACACAGCACACACAACACACACAACCCACACACACACAAACACACACGCAGCACACACACACACCACTCACAACAGCAGCAGCAGAGGCGTTGTTGCTGCTGCACGCTCATGGCCGGCCAGCTCTGCTGGCCGGCGACGCCGGCCGGCATGCCGGCGGCGGTCCCGGCCGCCGGTGGCGGTTCGAGCCCGGCCGTGCCATGAGAGAGAGAGTGAACGAAAGAGGGAGAGAAGGAGAGAGTAACAGAGAGAGGAAGGAAAGAACAGAGAAAGAAAAGGAAAGAAAAGAAGAAGAAGAAAGAGAAGAAAAGAGAAAGGAGAAGGGAAGAGGGTGGCGCCATGGCCGGCGGCGGCCTGGCCGGCGGCCCGGTGGCACACGCCACCTCTGGCCGCGGGCGCTGACAAGGGTCAGCCCCCCCTTTGGGTCTGCACAGCAAGGGAAAGAGAGGGAGAGATAGTGAGAGAGAGAAAAGGGAGGAGAGAGAATTGAGACAGAGAGAGAGTTTGAGAGAGAGAGAGAGAGGGGTTTTTGTTATTGAGAGAGAGAGAGTTTGGAGAGAGAGAGAGAGAAGGATTTAAAGGGGAAAGGAGGCGGTGGAGGATTCTTCCAGAGAAAGAAAGAAGAGGAAGGGAAAAGAAGAGAAAAGAAAAGATTAAAATAATATATTAATATTATAATATTGGCCTGATATTCGACCAGCTCCGAACGGTACCCAAAAATTACAGAAAATAGAGAATATTATCTGAAGACGTAAGATGAAGACGGTTTGTAGAAATTCAAGATGGTTTGCAAATTAAATATCCTGGAAGCTGTCGCCGGTACCGGGCGACACCGGTTTGGCCGGATTTTCAATAAATTCAAAAAATTTCCGAAAATACCCTAACGTAGAGAACACGATTATAAGGCACAAAGTGAAAGCGGAATCGCAAAATATAACTCATTTACGAAATAAAAATCGTAAAGCAGCTTATCGGTATCGGTCGACACCGACTACGGAGATTTTCCAAAATAATCCAAAAAATGCCAGAAAATCCTAAAAAATCTAAAATATTACAAAATGATTTTTAAAACTGAAATCAGCTCAATCGGACTACCACAGAGATCAAATCAATTTTGTACGTCGTATCGCGTACCGATACGGTGATACGTACACCGGGAAGCAGGGGGTTACATTTCTCCCCACCTTACAAAAATTGCGTCCTCGCAATTTCAATCAGGTGTGAGAATAATATTTTCAACCCCAAAGCCGAAATGTTACGGGTCCACGACACTTTCGCTGCGCACTCTGCTATCTATAAGGAACTCGGGATGGAGAAGTATGGTAGTGAACTAATACTAACGGATTGGAAGCAATAAGATGCAAAGAAAACGAGAAGGAAATCGGATATTCTGATTGACAACTGTAAGTAAGGAATAAAAAGAGTCAAGAAATGAGGTGTCAATGACATGGTATTCTTGTACTCATTGCTGGAATCCCCAAATTTAGCTACAGATAAGTTTGAATCTGAATCTGATTGTACTGTTGGTAAGAGCCCAAGTAGTGACCTAGGTGGTTACCCACATCAGGTGTGAACCTACGCTCTGATACCACTCTGTAATGCCCCGATCCCGCAGGTACGGGGACGTTATGGCGACGTACATACTTGAGGTGAAAACACACTCACGTGTACGTTAAGCCTCAGTACAGGACATAGCCTCCATATAGACAAGTGTTCCAGCAGGAAATAAGTACAAGAATACCTGCAGAAAGAGGTTAGTTATCATAACAGATATGAAAATAGGGATAAATGAGATAACAGAAATAAATTACCAAGATACCTATAAAGAGTCTCGATGAGGAATCTCCTATGTGACTTCAGGGCACTATCTGATAATACGGTAGCTCGGATCTCCAACCTGGGCATGCAAATCCAGGGTCGTCAGAAAGAGACCTAGTGAGTGGTAAAATGAAGGAGGCAGTAATAGATACAATACTAATACAAGCACGATAATAATATATAATACATGATGTTATGGTAGTGATACCATATCATAAGATATAATAAGCAGCAGAGTATATATAACCATGTAAGCAGTAGAAATCTATACAGGTCATCTTTTAATACCATCACTACCTAACCGGTTTCATCAGGTCATGTCTTTAGGCGTGTCCGGTTGATATCATAAATACTGTCATTTAGGGGTGACGTGATAGCAGTGACCATACAGGTGGGCATAAGCAATATGAATATGCAGGGGGGGCATATGCAATATAACCACAATACTGTGTTGTGCATATACAGTAATGATGTTTGCACGGAATACAGGAGACAGAATATATGCAATGCAGATTATACATGTACATGAGTAGGACGCCACCACAGAATGCATAACATGAAACAGGTAAAGTAACAACATATACAGGTAATATGATAACGGCGAAATGATCAGATACAGGAACATGTACAACTAAACAATAGAATACATGTATCAGGCAAGTTATGTTATTTATACAATAGTAGCAATCAGTACCACCTGGTATTATAATCAATCTCTTCCAGTGTCCCATACCACTGACAGTTCATACTGGAGCCCGCACTCCAGTCGAACCCATCCGGACATGGCCTACGGGTACCATTATCCAAACAAGAGAGTGACCAAATAACAAGTGTTCCCGACGTCACTATTGTGTATACTGTTTTATTATGTTAATTAGAAACCCATGGTCGGAGTTCTTATCGGGTAAGTGTATCCCGTGCATACCCGGGATTACGGCCTTTATCAAACCCCTGGCTGTTAAGACCAGAGCCCTCCGCTAAGAGGGGAACAATAATCAAGTAACGAGAGCTCATGGAGCAATTGGTAGGTAGCACTACCATCCCCTGCAGTGGGAGAACAATATGGATCCAGTATATCACCCGATAAGATCTAATCAACCGTCGAGTCTCCCCCATACCCCAGTTAAATTTATGATCTGATATGTCAAGTATACAATGAATAAATACAGTACATGATACGGGTAACATGATAACTGGACCTGAGCTCTGTTGATAGCATAGAACAATATAACGGAATGGAAACAATATAACAGGAACAATATAACGGGAAACGGGAACAATAGATGTGGGATTCCACATGTCGCATATCAACAGCTCTCATGTCCAGTAACGGGAAATCCATATCAGTAACATGACACAATCATATAACAGTAATACGGGAACATGGAACAATAATACATGTAATAAGCACGGTGATCCATACGACAAGAAGATAGAAACAACACAGACATGTGTAACTGTAATATGTACGCATGACAGAAAGGTGTATGATGATCATGCTAATATGAAATGCAGTAGCCCGTGCAACGATATGCCGAGAATCCATGTAACGAGGATAACAATACATTACATAACGGTATCGGTGGGCTATGCCTACGAAATAACAAGTGTGTCATGTCATAGTATCTGTGTAACATGCACAGGTAATAACAGTGGTCAGTGTCTACTATCATGTACAGTGAACTACAGTATCTGTGTAGCCATAAGCATGCGTAGCATTAATATATGTAGGAACAGTGGTCGACGGTATCTTATAGTAACAGTGTCTAGCATGCATGTCTAGTACCAGTGTAATGTCATAGTGTATCTGTGGATCAGTATGCATGTAACGTGACTGTAATACAGTACATGTCATAAGAGTACACCCGCGTGTCAGTGGCTGTGCAGGTCATGACTGTATTGTCTATATCAGTAGACCTAGCAATATTCTAGGTCATTCCTATTCCAATGACTGTACGATTATGACCAGTGAATAATTAACAGTTACCGGATTTTATCCATAATCAATAATTAATAGGTCAATGTCACTAAACACAGTAAAAATATACTTTATAAAAGAAAAACACTCACTAACTAGCCATAGGAAGGTAGCTCTCTTTCCCACGATCGCAACGGATCCAGAATCGTCCCAATCGGAGTCCGGATGCTCCCGATATCGCCCGAATACTAAATCATAACAAATAGGATTAAATATGTAAATAAAAATATTAAATGCAAATATTTAATTGTACAGGGGGTTTTATGCAAAATTATCTTTATTGGGTTGGATGCGGGTAGACGGGTTAACGGGTCGGGTTTAGATCCGATACCCAAACCCAATGACTTAAGTGGAATTGGGTTAGTGGGTTAATTGGTAGGGCTTAGTGGGTAACGGGTTTCCAAGCAACCAATAGGACTCTAGCGGGTTCGGATGTGAACCCGAACCCAAAACACACACACTCTCACACACACACACACTTACACTCACACACACACACACAGCACACTCTCACACTCACACTCACACACACACAACACATAGTACACAGTCCACTCACACACACTCACACTCACACACACACAGCACACAGCACATACTCCACTCACACACACACACACACACACACACACACTCACACACACACAACACACTCACACTCACACTCACACACACATAGCACACAGCACACACTCCACTCACACACACTCACACACACAGCACACAACACACTCACACACACACACACAACACACAACACCCAACACCCCACACACAACACACACACACAGCCCACAAACACACACAACACACACACAGCACACACACAGACAACACACACACACCACTCACAGCAGCAGCAGCAGCAGAGCGCTGCTGCTGCTGCACGCCCATGGCCGGCCAGCTCTGCTGGCCGGCGACGACGGCCTGCCGGCGGCGGGTTCGGGCCGGCCGTGCCATGAGAGAGAGAGTGAACGAAAGAGGGAGAGAAGGAGAGAGTAACAGAGAGAGGAAGGAAAGAACAGAGAAAAGAAAAGAAAGAAAAGAAGAAGAAGAAAGAGAAGAAAAGAGAAAGGAGAGGGAAGAGGGTGGCGCCATGGCCGGCGGCGACCTGGCCGGCGGCCCGGTGGCACACGGCCACCTCTGGCCGCGGGCGCTGACAAGGGGTCAGCCCCCCTTTTTGGGTCTGCACAGCAAGCGAAAGAGAGGGAGAGATAGTGAGAGAGAGAGAAAAGGGAGGAGAGAGAATTGAGAGAGAGAGAGAGTTTGGAGAGAGAGGGGTTTTGTTATTGAGAGAGAGAGAGTTTGGAGAGAGAGAGAAAGGATTTGAAGGGGAAAGGAGGCGGTGGAGGATTCTTCCAGAGAAAGAAAGAAGAGGAAGGGAAAAGAAGAGAAAAGAAAAAGATAAAATAATATATTAATATTATAATATTGGCTTGATATTCGACCAGCTCCGAACGGTACCCAAAAATTACAGAAAATAGAGAATATTATCTGAAGACGTAAGATGAAGACGATTTGTAGAAATTCAAGACAGTTTGCAAATTAAAAATCCTGGAAGCTGTCGCCGGTACTGGGCGACACCGGTTTGGCCGGATTTTCGATAAATTCAGAAAAATTCCCGAAAATACCCTAACGTAGAGAACACGATTTTAAGGCACAAGGTGAAAGCGGAATCACAAATACAAATCCATTTGTGAAATAAAAATCGTAAAGCCGCTTATCGGTATCGGTCGACACCGACTACGGAGATTTTCCAAATAATCCAGAAAAATGCCAGAAAATCTTAAAAAATCTAAAATATTAGAAAATGATTTTTAAAACTGAAATCAGCTCAATCGGACTACCATGGAGATCAAATCAATTTTGTACGTCGTATCGCGTACCGATACGGTGATACGTACACCGGGAAGCAGGGGTTACATTTCTCCCCACCTTACAAAAATTGCGTCCTCGCAATTTCAATCAGGTGTGAGAACAATATTTTCAACCCCAAAGCCGAAATGTTACGGGCCCACGACACTTTCGCTGCGCACTCTGCTATCTATAAGGAACTCGGGATGGAGAAGTATGGTAGTGAACTAATACTAACGGATTGGAAGCAATAAGATGCAAAGAAAGCGAGAAGGAAATCGGATATTCTGATTGACAACTGTAAGTAAGGAATAAAAAGAGTCAAGGAATGAGGTGTCAATGACATGGTATTCTTGTACTCATTGCTGGAATCCCCAAATTTAGCTACAGATAAGTTTGAATCTGAATCTGATTGTACTGTTGGTAAGAGCCCAAGTAGTGACCTAGGTGGTTACCCACATCAGGTGTGAACCTAAGCTCTGATACCACTCTGTAACGCCCCGATCCCGCAGGTACGGGGACGTTATGGCGACGTACATACTTGAGGTGAAAACACACTCACGTGTACGTTAAGCCTCAGTACAGGACATAGCCTCCATATAGACAAGTGTTCCAGCAGGAAATAAGTACAAGAATACCTGCAGAAAGAGGTTAGTTATCATAACAGATATGAAAACAGGGATAAATGAGATAACAGAAATAAATTACCAAGATACCTATAAAGAGTCTCGATGAGGAATCTCCTATGTGACTTCAGGGCACTATCTGATAATACGGTAGCTCGGATTTCCAACCTGGGCATGCAAACCCAGGGTCGTCAGAAAGCGACCTAGTGAGTGGTAAATAGGAGGAGGAGAGCAGTAATAGATACAATACTAATACAAGCACGATAATAATATATAATACATGATGTTATGGTAGTGATACCATATCATAAGTATATAATAAGCAGCAGAGTATATATAACCATGTAAGCAGTAGAAATCTATACAGGTCATCTTTTAATACCATCACTACCTAACCGGTTATCATCAGGTCATGCCTTTAGGCGTGTCCGGTGGATATCATAAATACTGTCATTTAGGGGTGACGTGATAGCAGTGACCATACAGGTGGGCATTAGCAATATGAATATGCAGGGGGGCATATGCAATATACCACAATACTGTGTTGTGCATATACAGTAATGATGTTTGCACGGAATACAGGAGACAGAATATATGCAATGCAGATTATACATGTACATGAGTAGGACGCCACCACAGAATGCATAGCATGAAACAGGTAAGGTAACAACATATACAGGTAACATGATAACGGCGAAATGATCAGATACAGGAACATGTACAACTAAACAATAGAATACATGTATCAGGCAAGTTATGTTATTTATATAATAGTAGCAATCAGTACCACCTGGTATTATAATCAATCTCTTCCAGTGTCCCATACCACTGGCAGTTCATACTGGAGCCCGCACTCCAGTCGAATCCATCCGGACATGGCCTACGGGTACCATTATCCAAACAAGAGAGTGACCAAATAACAAGTGTTTTCGACGTCACTATTGTGTATGCTGTTTTATTATGTTAATTGGAAACCCATGGTCGAGGAGTTCTTATCGGGTAAGTGTATCCCGTGCATACCCGGGATCACGGCCTTTATCAAACCCCTGGCTGCTAAAACCAGAGCCCTCCGCTAAGAGGGGAACAATAATCAAGTAACGAGATCTCATGGAGCAATTGGTAGGTAGCACTACCATCCCTTGCAGTGGGAGAACAATATGGATCCAGTATATCACCCGATAAGATCTAATCAACCGTCGAGTCTCCCCATACCCCAGTTAAATTTATGATCTGATATGTCAAGTATACAATGAATAAATACAGTACATGATACGGGTACATGATAACTGGACCTGAGCTCTGTTGATAGCATAGAACAATATAACGGGAATGGAAACAATATAACAGGAACAATATAACAGGAACAATATAACGGGAAACGGGAACAATAGATGTGGGATTCCACATGTCGCATATCAACAGCTCTCATGTCCAGTAACGGGAAATCCATATCAGTAACATGACACAATCATATAACAGTAATACGGGAACATGGAACAATAATACATGTAATAAGCACGGTGATCCATACGACAAGAAGATAGAAACAACACAGACATGTGTAACTGTAATATGTACGCATGACAGAAAGGTGTATGATGATCATGCTAATATGAAATGCAGTAGCCCGTGCAGTGATATGCCGAGAATCCATGTAACGAGGATAACAATACATACATAACGGTATCAGTGGGCTATGCCTACGAAATAACAAGTGTGCCGTGTCATAGTATTTGTGTAACATGCACAGGTAATAACAGTGGTCAGTGTCTACTATCATGTACAGTGAACTACAGTATCTGTGTAACCATAAGCATGCGTAGCATTAATATATGTAGGAACAGTGGTCGACGGTGTCTTATAGTAACGGTGTCTAGCATGCATGTCTAGTACCAGTGTAATGTCATAGTGTATCTGTGGATCAGTATGCATGTAACGTGACTGTAATACAGTACATGTCATAAGAGTGTACACCCGCGTGTCAGTGACTGTGCAGGTCATGACTGTATTGTCTATTTCAGTAGACCTAGCAATATTCTAGGTCATTCCTATTCCAATGACTGTACGATTATGACCAGTGAATAATTAATAGTTACCGGATTTTATCCATAATCAATAATTAATAGGTCAATGTCACTAAACACAGTAAAATATACTTTATAAAAGAAAAACACTCACTAACTAGCCATAGGAAGGTAGCTCTCTTTCCCACGATCGCAACGGATCCAGAATCGTCCCAATCGGAGTCCGGATGCTCCCGATATCGCCCGAATACTAAATCATAACAAATAGGATTAAATATGTAAATAAAAATATTAAATGCAATACTGAATTGTACAGGGGGTTTTATGCAAAATTATCTTTATTGGGTTGGATGCGGGTAGACGGGTTAACGGGTCGGATTTAGATCCGATACCGAAACCAATGACTTAAGTGGAATTGAGTTAGTGGGTTAATGGGTAGGGCTTAGTGGGTAACGGGTTTCCAAGCAACAATAGGACTCTAGTGGGTTCGGATGTGAACCCGAACCCAACAAACACACACACTCACACACACACACACACACACACACACAACACTTACACTCACACACACATACACACACAGCACACTCTCACACTCACACTCACACTCACACACACACAACACATAGCATACACTCCACTCACACACACTCACACTCACACACACACAGCACACACTCACACTCACACTCACACTCACACTCACACACACACAACACACTCTCCACTCACACACGCACACTCACACTCACACACACAACACACACACATAGCACACAGCACATACTCCACTCACACACACAGCACACAGCACACTCACACACACAACACACAACACCCAACACCCACACACACACAACACAACACAACACACACAAAGCCCACACACACAGCACACACACAGACAACACACACACACCACTCACAGCAGTAGCAGCAGCAGAGGCGCTGCTGCTGCTGCACGCCCATGGTCGGCCAGCTCTGCTGGCCGGCGACGCCGGACGGCCTGCCGGCGGCGGTCCCGGCCGCCGGTGGCGGTTCGGGCCGGTCGTGCCATGAGAGAGAGAGTGAACGAAAGAGGGAGAGAAGGAGAGAGTAACAGAGAGAGGAAGGAAGAACAGAGAAAAGAAAAGGAAAGAAAAGAAGAAGAAGAAAGAGAAGAAAGAGAAAGGAGAAGGGAAGAGGGTGGCGCCATGGCCGGCGGCGCGGTGGCACACGGCCACCTCTGGCCGCGGGCGCTGACAAGGGGTCAGCCCCCCCCCCCCCCCCCTTTGGGTCTGCACAGCAAGGGAAAGAGAGGGAGAGATAGTAGAGAGAGAGAGAGAGAGAAGGGAGGAGAGAGAATGAGAGAAAGAGAGAGAGTTGGAGAGAGAGAGGGGTTTTTGTTATTGAGAGAGAGAGAGAGTTTGGAGAGAGAGAGAGAGAGAAAGGATTTAAAGGGGAAAGGAGGCGGTGGAGGATTCTTCCAGAGAAAGAAAGAAGAGGAAGGAAAAGAAGAGAAAAGAAAAAGATTAAAATAATATATTAATATTATAATATTGGCCTGATATTCGACCAGCTCCGAACAGTACCCAAAAATTACAGAAAATAGAGAATATTATCTGAAGACGTAAGATGAAGACAGTTTGTAGAAATTCAAGACGGTTTGCAAATTAAAAATCCTGGAAGCTGTCGCCGGTACCGGGCGACACGGTTTGGCCGGATTTTCGATAAATTCAGAAAAATCCCCAAAAATACCCTAACGTAGAGAACACGATTCTAAGGCACAGGGTGAAAGCGGAATCACAAAATACAACTCCGTTTGTGAAATAAAAATCGTAAAGCCGCTTATCGGTATCGGTCGACACCGACTACGGAGATTTTCCAAAATAATCTAGAAAAATGCCAGAAAATCCTAAAAAATCTAAAATATTAGAAAATGATTTTTAAACTGAAATCAGCTCAATCGGACTACCACGGAGATCAAATCAATTTTGTACGTCGTATCGCGTACCGATACGGTGATACGTACACCGGGAAGCAGGGGGTTACAACATGGGATTCATGCACCATGTGTTTCTCATTCTTTCTCTCAGTCAATATTTTCTTATGCTTTCTATCAGTCAATATTTTCCTATTGTATCTCCTAAATCAGTGTAAATATGTGACCAATATGTATATATATATACAACCAAGAACCATAACTAATGGTATCTTGTCTTTGCATAAATAAGTCTTCTTCTTTTTCTAATTATCTTGGTATCAGAGCGACTCATGTACCATGTCGAGTATTTTCTCTTTATTTTCCCTCACCTTCATCCAAACACTTGCATCCATGGTTACTCCCAATCCCAACATCACTCACTTTCTAAATATCAAACTCGACAAGGGAAACTATCTGCTGTGGCGTTCCCAGTTCCTTCCTCTTCTCAACCTCCACGATCTCGAAGGCCTCGTCGACGGAACCTCTCCATGTCCGGTCAGGTTCCTTCCTTCTACCGAGAAGGATGCTCAGCCCACTATCAATCCAGAATACACTCGCTGGATCAAGTTTGATCAGATGCTCTTATGTTGGCTTATCTCCTCGCTCACGAGGCTGTTCTTACTCATGTCGTCGGCCTCACCATATCTCGTGATGGTGGTCTCTCTGGAGCGAATCTTTGCGTCACCCTCCAGAGTTAGAGTGCAGCAACTCAAATATCAGCTGCACACCATCAAAATGAGCACCTCTTCTATGTCAGAGTACATCTAGTCTGTCAAGTCCATTATGGATAACCTGGTGGTAGTGGCTAATCCAGTTGCCGACTCTGACCTCGTCTCTACCTTCCTCAGTGGTCTGTCTCCCGAATATGACTCGTTCGTCACCTCCGTCAACACACGAGTCGACCCTGTACTGTCAGAAAAACTCATCGGCCTCATGCTTAGGTAGGAGATTTATCGTGGGCGTGCTATCATTTCACCAGACTCCACAACCCTCATCTCCCCTTCTCCTGCGGTTCATATTGTTTCTCGCACCCCAGGCTACCATTCAGCTCCATCTTTTTTCCGGTCGTGGACGTGGCCGAGGCAGGGAGCGCAGTCGTGGTCATGGACGTTCCTTCTTACCGTCACATTAGTCCACCGTGGGTGACCTCAATGCCAAATCTGCAATTGTTTTAGCCATTATGCTAATCAGTGCTACAATCGTTATGATGGTTCGGCTAGCCCAACTGCTCTTCTCCACTCTTATGGAATAATCCAGTCGATCCCAAACTGGTATGTTGACTCCGGAGCCACTCATCACCTAACGACTGACATTGCGAATCTGACGGTTCACTCCGAATATCAAGGACCTGACAGAGTTCGCATGGGTAACGGAATAGGTTTGCCTATCCAAGCTACTGGTGCTTCTTTATTGTGTTCTCCTGTTTCTTCCTTTATCTTGAAAAACCTTTTACATGTTCCTAATATCACCAAAAATCTTCTGTCTGATAGTCAATTTACTGCTGATAATAAAGTCCTTGAATTTCACCCTAACTTTTATTTTATCAAGGATCTCTCCACTCGGAAAACTCTACTGTGGGGACAACTTAAGGATGGTCTGTATGTCTTCTCCTTGGGGAATCATAACTTCACCGCCTCTCCCCAGGCTCTTCTCGGTGAGCGTACATCTTCCTCCGTCTGGCATGAGTGCCTAGGTCATCCCTCCACCAGAGTTGTTTCCAGTATTTTATCTCAGCATCAGCTTCCTTTCCTCCCTGACCGTGCTGGTACCCCTCTCTGCATCCTCTGTCAGCAAAGGAAAGTCACTGTCTTCCTTTTTTGTCATCTTCCTCAATTGCTACTGCTCCTTTAGAACTTATTCACTCCGATCTATGGGGTCCGTCTCCTGTGTCCGCTGTAAGTGGTCATCGCTATTATATTAGCTTTGTAGAGCACTACAGTAAGTACGTTTGACTTTATCCTTCAATAAATAAAGTGATGCTTTCTTCATTTTTCTTGAGTTCAAAATTCATGTGGAAAATTTTTTTGGGCGTTCCATTAAAGCACTCCAAACTGATATTGGTGGCGAGTTCATCAAATTTAAAGCTTACTTGTCTTCCCAGGATATCGCTCATCGTTTATCCTGTCCACACACTAGTGCCCAAAACGGCACCACAGAAAGAAAGCACCGCAACCTTATCGAGACCGGCCTTACTCTTCTGGCTCGGTCAAATGTTCCATTTCATTACTGGCCTCATACTTTCCAAACTGCCTCATTTCTCATCATCGAATGCCCACTGCCGTCCTCCATAATCATCCCTACCAGAAATCATTTCATAAAGCATCTGACTACCTTTCCTTACGAATTTTTTGTTGTGCTTGTTACCCTCATCTGCGTCATACCAAACTTATAAGTTTAGTTTTGGTCAAGTAAATTTGTCTGCTTAGGTTACTCGGCTTCGCATAAAGGTGATCAATGTTTGCAAGTCCCCTCTGGTCGTATTCACATCTCTCGGGATATTGTTTTCGACGAATCTTCCATTCCTTTCCATTCTCCTCTGCCCTCTCTCCTCCCGACTCCCACGCCTTCATCACTGATCCCCATCTCCATGCCTCTGTTACCTTTCATTGTTTCAATTCTCTCTTCTCATACGAGCCCCATCATTGACTCTTCTCCTCTCCACTACCACCTCCATCACATACTTTATTATGAGCGTGCAACTTCCATCTCAGGGCCTCAAGTCTTAAATGGTAGTAAAGTTCTGTAAAATTGTTTTAATTTTCTAGTCAGGAGAACATGATTCATGTTATGGCTTAAGAGACTGCATTAGATTAATTCACGTTTATAGTATTTGAGATGTTTTAGTTTTGGATCATCCTTCGTACAAATTATCAATGACAGTGTCTTGTCTTTTGTTTTGCACAAGTAAGTCTTCTTCTTCTTGTTTTAATTTTGGATCATCTTTACTTTACACAAATTATCAATGACAGTCTCTTGTCTTTGCTTTGCACAACAAGAACCATAACTAATGGTATCTTATCTTTGACAAATAAGTCTTTTCTTCTTATTTTCTTTCAATATCCGATGAAAGGCTCGAGGGTTATCCCTTCTTCTCAATTCCTAAATTCGTGGCCACGTTCATAACACATCTATTGAGAGAGAAAACAAATAATTAAAAATCCTAAATGGTAGGC